>JAAGWO010000928.1:0-42658 GCA_013266205.1 Fusarium decemcellulare | reverse complement strand
CATCAAGTACCCGCCGACTACTTCAAAACTTCGTTACGTACGGAGTAGTCCGGAACTCGCGTGTTACTCCGTATGGGACTTGGCATTCAAGTCTAATAATTGTTCTCTTGGTAAAGAGAACGGCAACCAGGCAGCTGGATAACGATCCTCGCAATCCAATACTGCAGCATCAAAATATTGTGTTTCATCTAACGCAAAGGTCGAGCTGCAGTCACTGTGACAGCCGATCATCTCCGCGCGGAGAAGCTCTGAGTGCCGACCCGATCCATGTCTCCTCGCCCTCCGCAACCGGGATTCTGGGGTATGTTGCACTAATAAATTAGGCTCTGACACTCCCCGACTACCGAGAAGTTAATCTCGTCTCGCCCGGAGCCACTTTACAGAACCGAGTCAGCCCAGTCTCATCCCAGCGCCGGCTTCTCGTCATTATGACCCTTGATACCTGCTCGTTCTCGCGTTCAACGGTCAGAGCTACTGTTCCCCCGCACAACCCCTCTTCTGTCTTACAACGTGGTCAGACGACAACTGCATGCGAGGTGGGGGGTCAACCAGGGATCCTCCCCTATGGATCGCTTGGATGCTGGCAGTGCAGATCGTCCAGGCTATTTTGCCTAATATTCAGGCAATATCGCCATTGGCCTTCACCAAGACCTCCATTCTGCTTTTGGTGGTATTAAAGCTTCGCCTCAAGGCTCCGTCCCGAACAGACCACCATCCCATTCTAGCCGGTCGAGAACGGCAATCATTCCTAGGAAAAAGAACAAACCCTTGTCATTACATATTACCATGTCGTCCAAAGAGGGTAACCAGGAGTACGGCACCAGGCCGGACCCTGCCTTTACCAATGAAGACAACCGCAGACTTGGCTTTCGTTTTGATGCTGAGATACTCTTTATCGAGCCATGGGGACCCGATGCTCTGAGAATCCGAGCAACATGTCTAGCGACTCTTCCCGAGAGGGACTGGGCCCTGAGTGAGAAGCCACCGGCCTTGACTCCGGAAATCGTCATCCACAACAGCTCAGCCTCAATCACCAACGGCAAGATCAAGGCCGACATCAGCCGACGAGGCAAGATTGTCATCTCAAACACAAAGACTGGAAAAGTCCTCCTTGAGGAATTTGCCCGGCATCGTCTCGATATCCTCGACCCGAAATGCAGCTCCCTTAGAATCCAGGCCCGCGAGTGGAAGCCTCGTCTAGGATCCGCCGACTACCATTTGACGATGCGCTTCGAGTCTCAAGACCCGAACGAGCGCATCTACGGCATGGGACAGTATCAGCAACCATTCTTGAACCTCAAGGGTGCGGACCTAGAACTTGCGCATCGCAACTCGCAGGCTAGTGTACCCTTCGCCCTGTCGAGTCTGGGCTACGGATTCTTGTGGAACAACCCTGGAGTCGGTCGAGCAGTCTTCAGTAACCTTACAACTACCTTCGAGGCTTACTCTACGGACATGCTGGATTACTGGGTTGTGGCGAGCGAGTCCCCGGCCGAAATCATCCAGACCTACACCAGTGTCACTGGGCGCGTCCCCATGATGCCGGAGTATGGATTGGGCTTCTGGCAATGTAAACTCCGTTACCAAACACAAGAGGAGCTGCTCGAGGTAGCTCGAGAGTACAAGCGACGGGAACTGCCCATCGATCTCATTGTCTGCGACTACTTCCATTGGCCGAGCCAAGGAGACTGGAAATTTGACCCCACGTTTTGGCCTGACCCCGGTGAGTGCCTCGTCAAGCGTAACGACGCACTGGTATACTAATGATGGAGCAGATGCCATGGTTGCGGAGCTCAAGGCCATGAATATTGAGCTCATGGTATCTGTCTGGCCCACAGTTGAGAAGGAATCAGAAAACTACGACGAGATGCTACGCAAGGGCCTCCTGATCCGCCAAGACAGAGGAATCCGGGCTGCAATGGAGGGCCGCGGCTACGCGATCCACTACGACACCACGAACCCCGAAGCCAGAAAGTTTGTCTGGGACACTGTAAAGCGCAACTACTTCAACAAGGGTATCAAGGTGTTCTGGCTTGACGAGGCTGAGCCCGAGTATACGGTTTACGACTTTGACATCTATCGCTACGCTGCGGGGCCGAATCTCTCTATTGGCAACATCTACCCTCACGACTATGCAAAAGGCTTCTACGAGGGTCAAAAAGAGGCCGGCCAAGAGAATATCGTGAACCTCCTAAGATGCGCTTGGGCCGGTAGCCAAAAGTTCGGTGCTCTTGTGTGGTCTGGAGACATTGCTTCGAGCTGGGGCAGTCTTCGGAACCAGCTTGCTGCTGGCCTAAATATGGGTGTTGCTGGTTTGGCTTGGTTCACGACTGATATCGGCGGCTTTCACGGTGGCGACCCCGATGAGCCGGCATTCCGAGAGCTTTTTGTCAGATGGTTCCAATGGGGAACCTTTTGCCCCGTTATGAGACTCCACGGAGATCGCGAGCCGAAGCAGCCCAGGCTCGGTACCACAGGCGGTAGCTTCTGTCTTTCTGGTGGCCCCAACGAGGTTTGGTCATATGGTGAGGAGGTGTACAGCATCTGCAAAAAGTACCTCAACATCCGAGAGGAAATGAGGGAGTACACAAGGAGCTTGATGAAGGCTGCCCATGAGACTGGTGATCCTATCATGCGTCCCTGCTTCTATGACTTCCCCGCCGACGAGAAAGCCTGGAGGGTGGAGGATCAATACATGTACGGACCCAAGTATCTGGTTGCACCGATTCTTCAGCCGGGGCAGAAGACCCGTGAGGTTTACCTCCCTAGGGAGGGTGTTCAGTGGAAGGCTGTAGATGGATCAGTTCATGAAGGAGGGAAGAGTGTGACTGTAGACTGTCCGCTTGACACTATGCCGGTGTTCACAAAACAATAGGTAGATAATTCACGATACGGGCAAGGGGAAAATAGACGGACGGCGGCTCATTAAGAATGGAAATAACTGGATAAACAATTGTGAGAACTCACCCATAACCGCTAAACAGCAAGGCCCAAATGACTCTTCAAATACTTCTAAACGAGATGCAATTCCTTCGTAGCAGATTCATCATTCCACTTCCATCCACATAGCGCTCAACCGTTCGATCTGCATCCAATCACCCCCACTGTTCGCATCCGCCATCCCACTATGCATGTTGTTCATCATCTGCGCCGCCGTAGCCCCATGTTCCGTCTCATAGTAACCGAGCGAGCTGTTCCCATGCAAGTATCCGTCCGTGGTGCCCGATATCGCTGCCATTGAGTTCATACCCTGATACATGAGGCTCAGCTGACCCTGATGCATAGCGTTCTGCATCTTCATCATCTTCGTTTGCTGGATCATCTTGATCTGAGGAACTGTGGCGAGATATACCTCCATACGCCTAGTCCCAAATGCCTTGAACTCTACTAGCGCGGCTTCAGACTCGGGAGATCCAGGTGGTCCTGCGGCGCAGACTTCGAGCCACATCTTGCGCATCCTAGGTGACCATATCTGACAGACCAGAGCCCGCTCGTCGTACACCTCCTTTACCGGAATATGGTCAGCGAGGGGCGTGTCAACCACAAAACCCAGGTAGCAGCTCTTGCAAAACAAAGCTTCTGGATATCCCCACCACTTCACCTTCTCCAGGTGGCCGATTCCAGGGCATGCAGGAACTCCGGCCCATTTCTTGACATGGTCCGAATAAATGCTGAAGACACCCTTGTCGACTGCTTCGTTAAACTTGTTGACGAAAGAACCAAAGCGTGGGCTCTTTGGATGGAAGTTGCATACGATAGTGGCGGTACTATCGCGTTCTGCCTGCTCAAAGAAATGGGAGACACCCCACGGTTTCACGATGCCGCTGTAGCATGCTTCGCAAATGTCCAGCTCGGGGCATCCGCCGCCCACAGTCCACCACTTGCCACGAATGATGCCATTCTCAGTACAAGGCACGAGATTGATGATGGAATTCGCCGCGTTCCACCAGACATCAAAGTTGCGCTGATAGATGGCAGCATCCAGGGCACTCTTCATCGAGATAGCCTTGTCAGAAAGATCACAAGTCACCCTCTTTCCAATCCGAGCCATGAAAGCATCAAAACCAGTTCCTTGTTCCTCGAGTTCAAACTCGTTGGCAAACCGTGTGAGAGCCAACTTATCCAGGTAACAGGTCTCGCAAATGCACATGTTCTCAATCGTGCGGCGAGGTCGATACCAGTTGGTGCCATTGTACTCGACCACCTCGCCCTCGCAAGCCCGCAATGAGAGGCGCTTCTTTGCACCGTCGACGAATCCCTGCCAGTCATTCGTCTTTCCCATCTTAGCCATCGCAGCTGAAATGTAGGGCATACCTAAATCGCACGTCCACTTGTCGTCAGGTCCTTGCTGCCGGTAAGGCGAGAAGCGAGACTCGAAGGAGGTCCCTACTATGCGATCCTCGTAGCAAGTCTCGCAGGCGATGAAGCCGTCGATCTCATTTTGTGTCATGCCGTACCACTTGATACCGTCTGCGCCAGTGATGACGGCCCGTCCTTTGCAAGCTGGCAGGGTTGTGTCCTTCTTCATGTAGGTACGGAGAGCACTGAGATCGTTGCTCCTCACAGCTTGAGGCCAAAGGACTTCTTTCGCACGAGGAGACCAAAAGCCGCAGATCGAGGCAGAACCATCGGGCTGCGTTACTCGCTCGAAGCTACCGGCAAGGTGCGTGCGTGCGATGTGGTCTGCGTGACATCTGGTGCAAATCAAGTACTCAGGAATATCTGGTAAGCGATACCAATCGAGCGAATACTCTACAATTCTGTTCTCAGGGCAGAATGCGAGGGTATCCCAGGGTTTTCCTGTAGCTTGATATGGGGGAGGCCCCCGTGGTGAGTCGTCAGCAACCGGGGCTGGACCACTTGGTGCAGCCGCGTCGCGGTAACCCCCCTGCACATTGAGGCCGCTCATTTGAGATGACAGCGCTGCGAGTGGGTCTTGAGGAAGAGCGGGCTGATAGTTGGCATAGCTATTGTACGTGCCTTCTGGTTGAGTCGTGCTTGGTGAAGCATATGTCGGTTGTGGTGGCACTTGTGGGTTATAAGACTGGAATCCCATGGCCATTGCAGCTGTTGAGGCTGTTCCAGGAGCTCCAGGTACGCCCAAGTGACCCCCTTGAGGAGCATGAGACGGAGGCGGAGGGTAATAGTAGTGCTGGGTCGCTGTTGGGGGAGTCTGATGGGCTGGTTGACTGGACTGGGCTTGTAAGGCTGGGTCATGAAGCGGGGGGCTGTAGGCCTGGTATGGGTTCGCCGCGGTGGTTGTTGGAGCTGGGGCTGAGGTACCGGCTGCTGAGTACGCACTCGCGGGATCAGCTGCAGGAGGGTAGTGATAGTGCTGAGTAGAAACTGACGGGACCTGTTGGCCAGGTGCACTGCTCTGTGTTTGTAGTCCTAGATTGTGAACAGACGGGTTGTACGCTTGGTGGCTAGTTTCCGGAGGAATTGTTGACACTGGAGCTGAGGAACCAGCTGTTGAGGACGCACCTAGGAGGTCTAGCGCAGGTGGGTAATGATAGTGTTGAGCAGGAGCCGGCGGTGGATGTTGGTCGGGTGTATGGCTCTGAATTTGTGAGACCGGGTCATGAACAGATGGGTTGTACGCGTGGTGGCTGTTTCCCGCGGTAGTTGTTGGCGCCGGAGCTGTAGCAGAGACGCTAGTAATCGATGCCGAGCTTGATGGGTCTACCGGAGGTGCATGATAATAGTTCTGACTAGCAGCCGAGGCGGGCTGTTGGCCCGGTGTGTTGCTCTGTGCCTGTGTTGCTGGCTCAGTCACAGGTGAGCTATATGCCTGGTAGTTTGGTCCAGCCAAGGCCGTTGGCGCTGGAACAGATGGATGATCGGTCGAAGTTGAACTTGGCTTGTCTCCTACTGGCGGTGGTAGAGGGGGGTAATGGTAATGTTCATTCGCGGTTGGGGCCGCATTATGAACAGACGGTGTGCCCTGAGGCTGTCCCATCGACTCGTGGGGTTGATGATGGTATTGGGATGCTGTTGCTGGAGACTGAGTAGCTGGAGGCTGGACAGGTGCATGTGTTGGGTAAGCTTGCTGGGGCGATGTCATGGGGGGTAGTTGCTCTTGTCCAGGGACGGGTTGAGGAACGTATGAAGGATGGGACGGTTCCTGTCCAGCGATTGCTTGTCCATAGATCGCAGGCTGAACTGATTCCGCAGGGCTAGCGCCGACTTGCTGAGGAGCCGTCGTGGGCGTAGACTGCTGAGGCTGAGCAGTTGCCTGGGGGGCATAAGGATCATAAAAGCCTTGGGGTTGCTCAAGAATGGGACCGCTTTGTCCAGGGACAGTGGGTTGAGGCGATAGTACAGGAGCGGGGGCAACTTGCTGAGGCACAGTTGTGGGACTCGACTGGTGCCCTTGAGGGCTTGTCAGAGGATCAAAAGGACCATGGGGATGTTGCAGTGCGGCACTGCTCTGCCCACTGTATACTGTAGGATTGGGTGTTGGTAGAGAAGCCGGGGCCACTGGATGGGGCGATGTGATTCCAGTTTCCTGGTAGTTTTGGGGAACTGGCTGTTCGTGCTGTCCACTGTACAAGGGCTGTGGGACATGGCCGGCATATCCGCTCTGGGGCACAGCAGGAGGCGATGGTAGAGATCCGAGAGAGTGAACTGACCCTGGCGGACCCGCATAGCCGCCATGATGCTGCTGCTGGTGTGCTGGGGGCGGCGGTTGGTACGAAAGAGGAGCTGGCGACTGAACGGTAGGACCTGAGTACTGGGTTGGCGGCGTGTTGTAAGACGGCTGGTGTGCCTGTGGAGGGTGGCCGCCATGCGTCGGGTCATATCCCGGGTTCGCTTGCCCAAGGCCCGTGTTGGGTAGGTGTGGCTGTGCTGGTGATTGGAGGTTCACATCCTGCCCAGCAACAAGACTGAGCTTGTGCTCATGATGATGCTGGTACGAGGGAGCAGGTGGTAGAGAATGAAGCGCAGTTGTGATGCCCTGAGTTGGCGAGGTTGGAAGCGGGGGCTGATAGGCGGGCTGTTGAGCAGGCGCCGTAGGATGATAGTAAGTGAATGAGGGCCGTGATGTGGGTGGGCTGTAGATCTGAGGATCCGGAGGTGCGCTCATGGACTGGCTTGGGTTGTGCCATGATTGCTGGTGAGAGAGTGGAGTGGGCGCGGTTGTGTGAGGCAGGCCTGGTTGATGCAACGGCTGCTGGGGGAAGGTAGAAGCATGAGGAATAGACTGGCTTGGGTTGTTCCATGACTGTTGCGGAGAGAGCGGATTGGGCGCTCCTGCTTGAGGCTGTTGCGGGGGACGGGTGGAGGCCGGGGGAACCGGGGGAGCAGACCCAGCACCAGGGGCCGATCCAGGATACTTGGTCTTGATGTTGCTGGCCAAGTCGCCAAGCAGGCCCTTGCCTACCTTGTAGAACGATTTAGCGGTAGATTGCAGAGCTGCCTGAGTTGACTGTGGGCCTGGAGCACCAAACGAGGGCGTAGTGCCAGGCGGCTGCTGCCCCGACGGCGCTGGAGGAGCTCCATACCCATGAGCGGGCGTCTGATAGTGCTGTCCAGGGCCAGGCGCCTGCTGTGGAGGGATATACGGTGGTGGTTGAGGCATTTGAGCCTGCTGGTAGCCAGCAGGGGGCGGGTATTGGTTGTAGGGCGAGCCACTCGCCATGGTGTCGGTACCGATCGTAGCGCGCCAAGCAGCCTGTCTTGACAATATCGTCGATACAGGAAATGTGTCCGAAATTCAGAGAGAGCGCTGCCTTCTGGAGGAGTTGACTGATAAATATGCCGCCCTGGATGGCGGAGGGTCTAGACCGGTCCACGCATTTCAGCTGGACCACTAGTTCCACACGCGCGAGGCATAATGCCTACCATGTCCAACCTGAGAACGCCTCAAGCGACACGAGGGGTCTTGATTCCGCTGTAGCTTACTGGTTGGGCGGAAGCCTCTCTCCACATGCTTACCCCGGGATTGGGCGTGGAATGCCGAGGGCTTGCCCGACTTCTCAGACAGCAAGCATTTCAGGCGCTTGTTCTGAAACATCAAGTCATTGGCTAGACACTATTTCTTTCCAGACTTCGATCTGTTTATTGCGAAACGTTAATATCTGTGTACTGTTGTGCCAGCCTTCGTGTTTCCTACAGTGTGCAGTGCTCTGTGCCTAAGGCACTTGACGAGATTATCACATGTACCTTCATAGGTCCCCCTGCGCATGTCACAAAACACAGGACGAATCAGCATAAATATGGCGCTCAAATGACTACTATTAGGCTAAAAATTAGAAGATACTATCATAAAAGATACTAAAGTCTTAGTTACTATGTAATATTAATATTTCATAAAATAAGGCTGAGTTTCGCTTTACTATGGCATAAGGATTTAGTATTCCCTTGTTTTCTGACGATGAGTCCCATCTAACATCCATCAGAATTTACTCTTCAATATGAAAGAACACTCTTTCCGCGATTCACACCTGCGCTCTTTCGAAACTTCATGGATCTGATTGTGACTTTACCATGATGATTTCAAGGAGACTGCAAACAAGGCTGGTTGACAGTTTGGAGCGCGACCAGGGACTGGTTTGCGGATGATCAAACCAAACATTCAAACAAAAGATGAACTTGCGGTATCATCAAGTTTAAATTCATGGTGCACGATAAATCAGCGACAAAATCGCTCTCTCTTATGCCCCGGCAGCGGACTCCAGAGATACTGCTTGACATAACCTCGCACTCCGTGCTGGAGAGTCGTTCCTCTCAGCCACTCTTGCCCTTGTCGATCTTGCTCCCTCGCCATCAGATGCACCTTCCTCGTCCTTTGCTCTGGCGTGTTATGCCTCCTCGCCTCTTGGATCTCTCTGTTTGTTTCGCAAAGCAACATTTGCATGTCAACATTCCATCAGCCTTCGTCGCAACCAGGTTTTCATCACTTTACGTCGCCCACTACGCACGCAATGCCCGCCCCAGACGATCTCCTCCGCTGTATTTTCGCTGGCTTCGTGCCGTCATACTACGATTCCGCTTTGGACCACCCATTCCGATTCAAACCAGTGTGCCCCGTGTCAGGCTCCAGGCTATCCCCGTCCGCCTTGGTCCACCGCATACGCGCTGGGTCGTTCTACCACCTCTCGTACAACGACGTTCGAACATGTCAGAAGGAGAGGATGTCGTTTACCTCGGTTGTCTTCTTATCGACCACGATACGCGAAGATCATCAAGGGCGCCATCACTTTGTGTGGGCGCTATCCTTCAGCCCCAACCAGGACCATAATACAGGCAGATACATCGCTCTCGATCCCGAGGTTAATGTCGATCAAGCTCTCCACCAGGCGAGAATCGAGGCCTTTGAAGAGGCACTGGGATTCATCAAGGATTTCCTCGCTACGCAATCCAACATCCTGAGGGTTTACGTCGTCGTGTCTGATTACCCTTCGATACTCCGCTCAGATCTCCCTGCCGATGACCCCTACAAGCGCCTTCAGGACCAAGTGAAGGAGATCCGACTGCCTGAAAGGTTTATTCACGAGACCTACTACCAATCTTGGTCGGTTATCAAGTTCTGGCAAATCAAAAAGTGGGAGCTACCTGCGGGGCCACGCAATTATCTTCTGGACGCACCGGAGCACGGTTACGAGCCAGTGTGGAGGTGGCGGGCTCGCCTTGAAGGCAATTTGAGAAGTTGACTCACGGGTGGTTATTGGACAAGGGTCCCATCAAGACGGATTTAAACGGTCACCTGCCCTTGTACAACGCAGCAGAGCATTCCATAGCATAATTCAGTCGAAACATTGATTGATTCATTTTGAATTCAACCGAGGTATCATCCTTAATTCCATAAAATCGCAAACCGCTGAAAGGGTATAGTGATCCACTGTAAAGCACTGTATCAACTCAACAAGTTGGGTAGAGCCTGGGTCATCATAACCTTGTCCTAATTCTTAAGATTAGAACCTTACCCCAATACTTAAGATTAGTTGGTTAGAAGCTGTTAAGATCCTTAGCTGCGGGTGAGCCTATAGAATGCCATAAGACATGGATGATAAGACCCATAGGCTTTACCCAGCTTGTTGAGTTGATATGGCATTATCCTGCTCGCTCCATAAGCCAATTCCACTCATAACGGACACTCTGAACCGTCGTGCCTAAACAATAAACTGTCGAAATCCACTAATCCTGGATGATCAAATTGGACCCCCGATAAAGAGTCCATCAAAGCACGAATTCGTATGGCGGAAGCATTTGATCATCAAGCTCCTGTTCCGAGTCGATTTGTGTCTGGTCGGATCCAACATTAGCATCGTAACTTCAATTACATGCGTTCTACTTACATAATTGGGTGTCGCGTCAATCGGTGGTGTGTAACAGCCCTCAACAGCAATTTGAACGGGTATCGTAAATGCGAGAGTTGACCCATGCGACCCGGCGCCGATTATCAGACGAAGTGTATACGTGCGGCACACGAGGCAAGAATAGAAGGTCGGAAGAAAGGCCTTCTTGTCGGGTCCTGGAAGATTAAAGGGTACAACCAGCTTGGCTTTGTACTTGATTGATGTCGTCGCGATGGCGCTGTCGCTGCCCATGCTGTGATTCGATCCCTTGCGAGCCCTCTCCGGGGGTTGTTGGCTCACTGATGCCGAGCTTCTGCGTGAACTTTCCGCCGATGAGCACGGAGATTCTTGCTCCCAGTGCAATTCTCCAGATTCACCCAGGGTCACTTGTTCGTCCATAAAGTATGTCAAGATGGGGTTTGGCGAGACCCGGGGATGCTTGTGCTGGTCCGGGAGAAAGCCTATGTGGCCAACGGAATAATTGGTCAATGCCTGTATATAGCCCGATTTGGCGTAGATCTGGGGCGGTTTGATCTTTTTTGACGTGGGAGAGAACTCGAGGTCCACTGTCAAGGTGCACTCTGGTGCTTCCAGCTTGTCGGCAGAGAGGACGATGGGATCGGGCTGGCTTGTTGAAGCTTTGAGGTAGCCATTCCTGGATGAAAGCATGTCCTTTCGAATCATCTTTTCCTGCGATAATTGGTACATTGGATTTCCGGGGAGGATATGCAGAGGTGGTTGCTCGGGAAAGTAGGGCATCACTTTGATGATGTGCTTCTTCTCAATTGATGTCGTCTGTTGATCCACCTTCATGACTGCCCTCGCTCTCACAGAGTATTCGACTCCAACTGAATGAATCGCTAGGTCGTCGTGTTCCCAACCCCCCACCGTAGGTGGCAGCTGCAAATGTCGATCTCGGATCACCGTGCTTCGGTGTTTGCAGGATGCGCTAGGGAGCTGGAATGGAATGATGAAAGAAAACGGCACTGTGTACGAGTTTCCAGCCTCAAGTATTCCAGTGTAAGGAAGAGCGTCTTCGGGAAATGGCATCCTGAGCTCCAGAAAGGTGTGATTTGACCGGGGAATCTCGCGCTGGAGGAGCTGGACTTGCGCCGAGGCGCAGCCTACCAGAACAATATCAACGGTGTCAAAGGTGAAGTCCGATTGGGGGCTGAACGTCACTTGTCCTGCCACCGCTGAGCCAGACGTGTAGGCCTTTGCTTCAAAGTGCCTATCGATGCTTATCTCGACAGGACATTCTCGTTTGACGCGAGACTGGGCTCGGGACTTGGCGCTTGTAGGTAGAGGCATGGTTAGGGTCGTTGGCTGCGAATTGACGCCACTAAGAGATGTCGCTGGCCGCACCACAGGACAGAAACTCTACACTTCAGCGATACCGGCCCTTTTTAATAAAGATGAAAAAGAAACATCTCCTCTCACGTTGGCTGATCATACTTCCGTCAGTCTCGGCGACACATGACCCTCCTCAAGCTGCCAAGATGAGTTTTACCTTCATTGGTTGTCTCCGCCGAAGCCACTTCCTGCGCCGTCCTTGGCCGCATCTCATTGGTCGCAAAAACCGACCACGGATCTTAGGGCAGCGTCGCCCATCAGATGCGCCCTTACGGGGACATACAATAGGGAGTATGTAACAAAAACCTGGGTTTGTACGTCGATTAATAATGGGGTTTGGGTATTTTTTACATACCAAAAGGCGTCGATTGTCAAGGGTCCTATGCCGGAGTGAGTGGCCGTAGGGCGATCACGACTCCAACGACTAACCATGGGGGTGGTAAACATTCGACCCTAATCCCCTCCATGCTAACTGCGCCACGGCGTTATCGAAAAAAGAAAGATAAGGTATCCTGGTACACACCCTCTTCTTAGAACACGGGGACCGGCCGATGACCCCGGGCATACTCGCCAAGAGACTGCTTCTACGTCCATGTCCTGTACTGTGCCATACTCCTCGCGGAAACTTGCGCAAGCGACCGCCCCGTGGGGGGTTCTCCATGTCCAGAATCTCCAAGCTTGGGGTTCAATCAGGCCAGGAAAACTCGGGCTCGGCCGCCCACAGCGGAGCACCAATTATTTCGGAATTTGTTGCTGGAGGTATAACTTCCGAGTCCCGGGCCGGGGTGATCCACTCGGTAAGGCGCATCTAATCACGCCTTGCGACTCCGGAGCGGCACCGGCATTGACGGCAGATGATCCAGACTCCACTGTTGACACTCGGAAATATGAGGCCCATCCATGCACGCTTGACAGATATATATCGCCGACATCCCAAACGCCCACTGGCATTGTGGCCACCCACCGCTCCCGCGTTCATCTAGATCATGCAATGAGTTACATCTGCTGTTGAAATGGCATGGGGAATGCCCATATAGTGAAGTGTGCAAGCTTCAACAACCGCCGGGTCAATGTTTGTGGGGCAGGGTTGTCGCGGGACGTGTTGGGCAGGCAAGGCGAGCCTGGTACAACCATACACTTCAAAAAGATGCTTACTAGAAGAAAATATCACTCATTCAAATTTAGGGAAACAATCCATTCATGCGTAATCATCAAACACCAATTCTCAAGCTTGTATCTTGATGGTTCTCGTCCCGTCGCGACCTACCTAACTCCACCAACAGCTGGACCCACTCATTCATAATGCCCAAGTCGCGTCCCCTAACTTGGCTGGAGACATTGATTGACCGCAATGGGTTTCCTCATGCGCAACAGTAGACTAGCCTCAAAAAGCGCATAGACGTTGGAAACTTGGTCTTTTTGCCACCAGGTTTGCATTCGGGTACTTGATGAAGCTGAGAAAGGGTTTGAGTCCTGACTTCCGAAATACCGTTCGTCCATCGACAAAGGACTTCCTTAGTGCACACTGAGGGGACTAATAGGCCACCCGTTAAGTTAAAACAAAGGAATTTTTCGTTCAACTATGTCACTCGATGAAAGCCGCCTCATCCTCCAATATTGAAGGCGCATTGAGAAGATTCTGATCGTGGCTGAGATATTTCGGTTCAACCGGGATGCTCTAGGGTAGATGCATCGCCTCAAGCTGTTGTGATTCAGGCACGGAGTTTGTCCCATCAACCTTTCTACTGCGCTTGTGGCACATGAAAACGTGGAGCGGCTTCTATGGTCTTCCATGGTCCCTTTTTTCTGGTGCATCAAAGACTTGATTTGATGTATCAGCATGCGGCTACCTGCGCTCCGCCCCTTGCGGCCGTTTGCTTCATACGACATCACGTGATCTCGCATGGATGACTCAGCAATCAGGCAGGTCCTAATGCTCCTCTTTTCTTTTTGGGCAGCCTTTGTCCCGCACTTCAGTCCCAGGCAGGTCTCAGCAACGACGTTCAACATCATTTGGTCGTCGTTTTCTTTGGATTGAGATTTTTTCTGCGCGCGCTGCTGGTGCACGTATTCGCCTTGTCATATCGTTGAGAGCGGTTGCCCATCAATCGGCAATGCGGGGCCGGTCGCCAGAAGCCATCTGCTGCGACCATGCTTCCTGATGAGACAATCGACAGAGCGGCTGACCAGCTTGCCGAGTACCGCAAGAATGATGTCCTCACCGACATCCTGGACCAGTATGCCGATCTTATTGAGAAATACAAGCGACTGAAGAGTGACTACGAGGAGGAGCGCGAGGGAAGGGAACGATACAAGCAGCTCGCCCGGGGCCAGGAGCGCAACCCATTTGCTCTGGTCGTCGTCGATGGGGACGGATACGTCTTTGACGACCAATATGTCGGCACAGGGGAGGAGGGCGGTAGCAGAGCCGCTAAACACCTCATCGATGCTGTCAAGACGAGTCTGCGCCACAAGGGACTTGAAAGTTGCGAGGTCATGGTGCGCGTCTACGCCAACCTCGTCGGCTTGTCCAAGTCGCTCTGCAAGAACGGTCTCTGCGGTGCCGAGAAACGTTCTCTCTCATCCTTTACGGCAGGCTTCAACCGATCATATGGCCTTGCTGACTTTATCGACGCCGGCGAATTAAAGGAGAATGCCGACTTCAAGCTGAAAGCAATCCTGAGAATGTACGCCGACAACGCCCAGTGCAAACACATCTACTTTGCCGCCTGTCACGACGTGGGCTACGTTTCCGACCTTACTCCCTATAGGGGTAACCGCGATAGATTTACCCTGATCCGAACCCCGAGCTTGCTCTTCCATAGAGAGTTCGAGAAGCTCGGCATGGCCGTTGAAGTATTACCCGGCGTATTTCGCCAGACTCCGCTCACATACACCTACTCCGCCCAAGCTCAAGCTAAGAACAGCTCGGCATCCTCTAGCGCCAGCAAGTTCGGCTCCATCACAAACCACTCGACCAATAGAGGGTCAGTCAGCAACGACGGCAATACAGTTTGCACGTTTTACACCAACGGGAAATGCAGATATGGCAGCGGCTGCAGATACGCCCATATCGACACCAAAACATCATCAACCCATACCAGCCAGAGCAGCACACCCTCACCCCCTTCTATCAGTAACGGCTCAAGGCTGGATAGAAATATCAACAGCGATTGGCGCCGTGGCTCCAGCTCATCCATCACAAGGCCCAATATCGACAATATCGACTCATTGCCAAAGAAAGACGAAATTGAGGAGGGATACGTGGCAGTAAACGCCGCCGACGAGCGGCTCGACGCTTACCTGCCCACGCCCACCCCCGAGTCCGTCAAGCGACTCAAAGCCATATCTGCCGACAAGAGACTGTGCAACAATAAACAGCTCTTTGACGCTTGTGAGAACGAAAACTGCGAGTACGACCATTTCCCTATTTCCGAGGACCTCAAGCCGGCCCTCTTCTGCCTCTCGCGCTCAGTTCCGTGCTCTAAACGAGGCGGATGCAGGAAGGCTACCTGCCCATACGGGCACGTCTGTCAAAAGCTGGATTGCCGCCACCGCGGCGGGAAAGCATATTGTCGCTTCCCGATCAAGGTGTGCTTGGCAGATTACACGGCAACCACCTATGTACCGGGCAACGACTCTCCTATGTTGTCGCCGTCTATGGACTCGGAGGATGCGCGGAATGCCGAGAACGGAGGAACAAACCTGTGGTATTAGGTCTAAACACCCAGAAGGAGCGCAGATACCTCACAGGGAGAGGTATAACGGAAAAGTCTGTCGTCATCTGGCCTGTAAGGTCGGTTTAAACCTTGTCTTGCTTTAGTCTTGCTCTCGCACTTCTCGACTGAGACTACCCAGAAGCGGGAACCTTAACATATATAGTTGTCATTAATCAACTGAATGGAGGTTATTAAATCACGATTGGTTCTGTCCATTGGCATTGATGAGCGAGGTTGACGGGATTTGATGCATGGGCTGAGAGACTCTGACAGAGCCTCTTACTCAGTATCTCACAGATTGGTCAGTTGTGGGCCAGGTCATAACTTGAAAGCACCCTGCGTATTCATGGACGGTTTAGTCAATGCCCAAGTCTGGCCTCACCAAACGTCTAGTGAGGACAGCCCGACAGGGCTGAAGTGGCGTGAGACGAGACTGCACTGCCCTCTCATCTCATCCCGGCAAGGAGCCTTCTCTCCACTTCAAATTCCAATTTTGCCACGTCGTCTGATCAAT
Organism: Fusarium decemcellulare; assembly: GCA_013266205.1. Taxonomy (NCBI): domain Eukaryota; kingdom Fungi; phylum Ascomycota; class Sordariomycetes; order Hypocreales; family Nectriaceae; genus Fusarium; species Fusarium decemcellulare. The sequence goes on along the minus strand of JAAGWO010000928.1, from coordinate 26,771 downwards.
ATGCAATACAATCTGCAGCTATCGGTCATTGAATATTGTAACTGGACGCCTCATTCGGCGAAAATGCACATTCGGGCCTCAAAATCACAATCACACTTCCCCGCACGCAAAGCCACGCTGGGCGCGGGATGAGAGGGGTTCGGAGGTTGTAGTCCGGCGTTCAACCTCGACTGTTATAGCTGATGGAGACATTGGTTTTCAATTGATAGATTATTATAGAGAGATGCTACAATTGACCAAGTTATGCACGGAATGCACTCTGCAAGGCCTCAAGTGACGGCATGCTTTGATCAACGATGTTGTTCGTTACATGAAGGCGATGAGCGGTTGAGACATTCGGGGCAAATCTTATCGCTCATGTTTCAGTTTTCTAGTTAAAAAGACGTTCTTGGTAGAATCGGGATAAGTAGCTTTCTCTACGACTTTATCTGAGACACTGCGCATTATCTCGAGCCGGAGTGGGCATTATCGTGGTGACTATGCCATGCACGATACCTTGTCATCATTGGCTCACTCCACCTGATATCGGCCGAATGATGTTTTCACCGTTGCTCAATAACATACCTAGTTAATTACTGACTTCTGAACAGTTACAGGCCTATCTTTTCGGAAATGCAGAGATGGATAGAAATTCCGGTCATTGCTCTTCATTAAATGCCATTGGGAGTTTAGACGACCCCATGGCGTGGTTCTTGGACAGTTTCAGTCAATATTAGTACCAAACCGGCGTTTCCCATGTCCTTCGGTTCTTGACTCATATTCTGTCGCCTCCTCGCAAATAGTTGCCGATTATTGAGATTAGTCATACTGCCGCATAGTTAGAGGCACGCCTAGCGGAGAATAATTTAGAAGTTCACCGCTCGCCTGGTGTCTCTTAAAACCGCACATCCCTCCCAAAAGTCACATTGAACCCTATGAGATACTAATGAGCGGGGGCAGGTAATAGTATCTCAATCACTTTGCTGGGACGCCTTTCACAATTCGAGATGGATACATCAACCGCCTGTTTCAAGTGCCAGAGCATGCTGGGGTCACTTGATGGCATCCGGGCTCTGGTAAGTGAGAGTGGCTATGAGCATCACGACTGGATTGGGATACAAGAGTCTAGTCTTACGGGGTGCAATCTTTGTAAAGCCGTCGTAAAGAGAGCCCAAGATGAACATACCGAGCTTGTGGCCTCGGACAGCATCGACGAGATGAGGATATTAGTACGCCTGGTTCTTGAGCCTTCGGACGAACATATTAGCAACATTGGGTCCAATCATCCTCTTGAAGGGAGAAAGATTCGCAAGACGCTGTTTCATTTTGCAGACGCGAATGTTGAAATCTCATTCGATGTTGAGGCGTCTTTTGGTGCGTTGCTCAGGCCATGTCCACAAGATTAGGATTATCTAATCCCTAGCAGAAGACCCAGCGTCCAAGTTTGTGGTCAAAACAACCGAGCCAAAAGAGTTCAACGACCAAGTCTCGCTGAACTTGCGCATGGCTCTGATCGATTGTTTGACCGACCATATCATCGACGACTGCCCTCCAAAAAGAACAGGTCAGTTGCCGCGACGGGTCCTTGATCTCGGCCCGGTTGGCGAAGAAGTCGCCGATGACGGACCTATCCAGCTCAAGGAGACCTACGACGGAGAAAAAGCCATTTACGCGACACTTAGCTACTGTTGGGGAGACCCAAAGTATCAATACATCACAACCAAGGCCAACCTGGACACCCAACTTTCGCAGTTACCACCAGCACATGAGCTACCAAGGACTATAGCGGACGCTATCAAGATAACCAGACACTTGGGCTTACAGTACCTTTGGATAGACGCTCTCTGCATTATTCAGGATGACGAGACGGACAAAATTGAGCAGATCGAGGCGATGAGTGATATCTACCGCAACTCAATCGTCACGATCGCTGCGTCATGTGCTACTGGAGTCTCGGAAGGATTCCTAGGCAGTGCAAAACCCCTAAAAGCTAACGCAAGACTTCCTCTGGTACTCGGCACCGAGCAAGAACCAACGTTCGGGGTCGTCTACCTTAGGGGCGACTGGATATCTATCTCGGTTAGCGACGAGCCTCTTTACTCTCGAGCCTGGACATTTCAAGAAGCAATCCTCTCCCCAAGGATTCTGGACTTCAACACATACAACTCTGTACAGATATGCTCAGATCTTGAATATCCTTCTTTGTACTCTGGCGGTAGAGATGTCGGTCATGAATGGCCGGGTCGGGAGATCTTCAAGGACATTCATCGGCTGGAAGCGACCAAACTTTTCCAAGCCATGTATTGGATGCATCCACGATATGTATTTCGCCGTGGTCAATTCGATCTCGACACATTTGGAATGTGGGCGGACGTCTTATACGAGTTTACCGCTCGTCGTCTTACGGTGCCGAGTGATCGTCTGCCAGCTCTCGCTGGCATTGCGAAACGACTGTCTCCGTTTGCTGGAACATACGCTGCGGGTCTTTGGAAAGAGTCAATGGTCCAACACCTTGGGTGGGAACACAGAAGCATGGGAAAATGGCCCTGGGGTGCCTTTGAAGCTGCTCCAAACCATGTTGACGAAAGAGATGGCTCAGAGCCAAGGCCATCTCCTAGCTGGTCTTGGGTCAGCGTGCCTTACGGCGTGGCTACTGCACCGCTCTTGGAAGCCGAGACAAGACTTGTCGACTGTCGCGTTAAGCTTGTTAATGACCAATCTTCATATGGTAGAGTCGACAGCGCTGTCATTGTCCTGGAAGCCAAAGTCATCGGATTTACCGACTTTCAGCTCACGCCTCAATTCCAGTATGATGGAACACAGGAAGCATTCGACGAAGGCGAGACGGTGAGACTTGACTTTGGCGAGCCGATACCTCGTCGATTTGACAGCATTAAGCTGTTGTATCTTGGGTCTAGATCACACTACGACGAGTCAAAGAGCCTATCTCAGCTGCAATCTGCAGACGCGAGGAGCTTTCTCGTTCTCAAGAACACCGGGGATACGGAGAGATACAGGAGAATCGGGATTTTTCATGTCAGGGAGGAGAATGAGATGGCCCGATCTGGTGCCCTAGATTCGCAACTGGCTTCGATTCCAACAAGTCACGTTCATCTGGAATGAGACGAGCATCATTAATATGGTGTGTTAAGATCAATATAGTAACTTGTTTAGGTTTCTAGACAAACATCCAACCATTAAGATGAAGAGTTAGGGTCTACATTAGGCGCATCAGTGAATTGAGCATTCATATATAACATCGAAACTCTCTGCAAGTTCGCTAGGCAAAAGTAACTAGGCTCGAGACTAGGACTATCTTATGCGGTTTGAGCCTCAGGAGACGGTGACTTCTCTGGTGGAGGTGCCTTGAGCGGCTTTTGACCATAGACCAGGTGCCTGTAAACATGAAGTTAGCATTTCACACAAAAGACATCGGTCGTAAAACTTACATATCACCGCTGCCCAAGTGCTTCGGGTTTCGTAGAATGGCGCGCATCTTGGCTACAAGAACTTGAACCTCCTCGAGACTCCAGCCGAGGATTTGGCCGATGGGGTACAGCGCAAAGCCATCCAGGCTAAGATCCATATACAAACCAACAAATTGACCCTCCCGCTTGAGTCTCTTGTCTTTTGGCCATCCACCAAGCGGAATCGTGTGCACCTTGTGCACAATATTCTCAAAGCCTGCTTCGCGAGCAGATTCCTGGATAATGCCGTCGGTGACTCTAAAGGTACGTCCGATTTTGTCTCCAGCATCGAAGAAGAGCTGAGCCCATTGCTGGAACGTCCTGGCCCTGTTGTCAGCAAACGCATGAGGAGCAAAGAATGGCGGGGAAAACTCACTCGTTTTCAGCTACCGAGTTGGGGTTCTCGCACTTGAGGTGGATGTTGGGCTCGATCTGCTGGAACCAGCCACCGGGCTTCAGAGCCGCAAAAATTTGCTTGTACAGCTTTCCATAATCGTCAAAGGCGCCGTGCATGTAGCGCACGTGAATAAAATCAAATGAGGCAGGTTCAAAGGTCCACTCCAGTTGCGCATCGTCGATCTGGAACTTGAGGTTAGGGGGAACCCAGGAAGGCTGGGTTGGTGAGATATCGACACCGATGACCTCGGCTGAGGGGAACTTGTCGGCCATGTCGCTGCTGGGGGTTAGCAGAGTCGTGAGGTAGTTCAATGATGACTGACATGGCCCAGATACCGGTGCCGGTTCCAACGTCTAGGATTCGCTGCATAGCGGTCAGGATGGGGTTGCACTGATGGTCTCATTGTCTGTCTCACCTGAGGGTTGCTTCCGATTGGAGCGGCGTACAGCTCATCGTCGAGCATCATGGTAAGCCATTCGTGTCTGCATGGACAACTGTTAGCAAGTGGTCATTACAACAAATGTTCAGTGAGACTTGCGCCACGTCAAAGGCCTCAATATGTTTCTCATCGTTGGGTGCCCTAAAGAGATTAAGTATCGTCACGTGAAGGATCAAGAGAACCACCCTCACCAGTAATCAGTCGTGTTGGAGTTCTGATAGGTCCGGCCCTGGATCTTTCGGTACTCATAAAGACTCGACGAGACAGACGCCGTGGATGAGCGAGTGCTGAATCATTGCAGTTAGCAAGCGTGTGCGCAGGATCACATTGCGAGGCATCCGAACCTCTCCACGTCAGCGGCGGAATCGTTGTCGTTGTCGTCTGCGCCCGCGACCTCGGGGTCCTGCCCACAGTCAGCACCAGAGCCAGCACCTCCACTGATCTACAGAGCGGCTGCGTACAATGGCGATGCCCTGGCGGGTCTGCTCCTCGGTACACATCCTGGTAGAGTGATTCCGTTCTCTCGGTATTTGGGTTGCAAAGGCGGGAAAAGGCACGCGCGCGCGGCCCCGCCGAGATGTCCGGCCGCACCAACTTTATAAGCCCAGAACAAAGAAAAAAGCCCAGACCAAAAGGGGCGCGCGCGGGGAACCTGCCGCCCAGCCCGGACAGGGATTTAGAACAGCGCAATCCAACACACAGCCAGCTGCTTCCGGTTGGTTGGTCGCGGTCTTGGTATTGGGCTTGCTGATGTGATTTGTCGTTGCCCTGTCACTCGTTGTGGGGCTGAAGGCGTTGACACATGATGTCTCGGTTAAACCCTCACCTTCACAGGTAAGACGTTGAGGATAATGCAGCGTGGGGGTTGTGAAGGGCCTTGGAAGGGATCAAGTGCGATAACAGAGATGAATGCAGAGGAATGTGAATGTCTCGGACGGGAATGCCGAGACAGTCTTGATGTCTTGTTATGTACGTCATAAATCGTCATGTAGAACTCGTTTGTATGAGATCTTAGGCAACGTGGCATTGTGATCGATAAATCGAGAGAGAGATTCAACATGCGTTCCTTGAAGGAGCCTTTCCGCTACCAAGATTCGGTTACAGAGTCCTTTGCCAAAGCTTGCTTGGGATGGCACTTTGTATGAACACGGTGTTGATACTGTGTTCACTGGGTTTCATATCCCAAGCGCCGAGAATATCACTTGTTTTCCTACAACTCAGTTGTGATGCGGTTTAATTGGCTCCCGCTATCTCTCTCTGTTACCTTGCCACATCGATATAACACTAGATATAGGCACCTCTCCAAGACACTCTAACGCTTGAGGTGACCAGTACAACCTGTGAGCTCTACCCACAAGTGTTAGAGGTTTAGTAGATGGAGAAAGGTGATACTCACGCAACAACATCATCCGTCTTGATTCAATATCATTCTTAAGGGCAGCTTGTTAGTGTTGGCCATTAAATCCCGTTTAAGTCTGCATTACATCGTCTTGAAAATGGCTTAGTCATTCGGCTGTGAAGGCCCTTAGTAGCCCCATACCTCGGAGATAAAATTCTCTTAATTGCGTTAGTTTCGATCATGAAAATTTGTAGTTAAGACGATGGAACTTGCGCTCCTCTCGAATTCTGAACTTGCATTGCATCGTGTCACAAAGTTGGCCCGAAATGACCACTGGTTTCCAGTGGCACCTAGACCATATTCTGGGTCATCCGAAACAGCAACGACAGGGTTCCAGGAAATTCGCCTTGGTGATTCTAAACCAGCCTCTCGTGGCCAATGACGCCTTCAATTGGCTGTGGGAGAATGGTATGTAAAAGATTGTTCAGGTAGTTCTCCGTTTAATTAACTAGGATCAGCACACCTGAGGCTGGCTGCGGATGGCGGAGCTAACCGTCTCTATGATTCCTTTCACTCCACCAAGTCCCCCTCACTTGACCAGACTGTAAGAACAACTTTGAACAGCTAAAAACGAGAACTGACTCGATTAGATCCGTTTAGATGCCATCATAGGTGATCTTGACTCGATACGTCCGTCTGTCAAGGAATATTTCACGAGTCTAAAACCCCCGACCGGGATATTTCCCGTCCCAGATCAAAACTCGTGGGACTTTGAGAAAGTATTGTCGTGGCTACGCTGCGAGCATTTTGATCCTATAGATGTTGTCATCGTAGGCGATCTCGGGGGCCGTGTTGACCATGGTCTACGTCAGATCCACAATCTGCACCTCGCAACTCCAGACCCTGGTTATGATAGAGGCACTGCTTTCTTGATTTCTAGTAAAAGCCTCAGCTTTATTCTTAAGCCCGGCCAGCATGCAATTCACTCGAAGGCCAGTTCAAATCTTGTGGGGCAACATGTCGGAATTCTGCCCGCAGGAAGAGTGTCGATTGTCACGACAAGGGGTTTAGAGCATGACGCCCATGACTTGTCTTTGGGGTTTGGAGATCGTGTCATTGCTGGCCAACTCTCCCCAGGGATTCCGAAGCTTGAAATTTTCACCAGTAGCTCGGTACTATTTACAATAGACATGATAGAGGCTGCATGAACAGACGGTAATGACCATTGGAGGAGGCTCTAGCATAATAAAGGTCGACTCTCAGGAACAGATTCCAATATGAACTGAGGCAATTATTCTAAAAAGAGCAAATAATATTGGTACAGATTCTCTGAAGCGGAAGTGTCTGTCGGCATTTGTTGCAGCTGGTTGATCTCAAGGGACGGCGTGTCAAGATAAGGCGGACGACTCACTGCATGATCACACACACGATGCGAGGAAATCCGAAACTCTCAACGCTACTAACCATAAATAATCGCTATTTATCAATTTAATTGCGAGTAGTCACTGCGTTTATAATCAATAACCAGTTTGCGCCGTTCATATACTCTTTGCACATCAACGCTTCTCGTCAACATTGAGCGACTCCTGTGGGGAGTTGGAGACATGTCGCTGCCTCAAATTTCCAGCGTCATCGTGTTCCGCGTCCCATTTCTCGACCTCTGTCAGAGGAACCCTGACCAAGCGATGCGTGTTGGCGCCGTTCTCATCGACTTCGACAACCTCGGGACGAATTGCGTAGCCTCTCCATTTGGGAAGAACGTAGACCCAGATGACGTAGTAGACATAGCAAAGAATGAGACTAGAAGTCCGACAATTAGTGAAAAGGTTGGCATAATGGAAAGGTTCCTGACGTACATTGCAATACCGACCACGCAATAAGTCGCGTACCAGAAGCTGACCTCGCCGGCATAAGGGCCGCCCTTCGGGGGCCACCAAGGCATGGCGATGATGAACACCTGAATAAGGATGAAGAAGATCAAGAAGGCGTCCCAGACCTTGAAGTCACGACGGCCTCTGCCAACGCGCTTGTTATGGCGCCTAACGAGGTACAGACCAATACCCAAAGCCAGGTGGAAGAGGCCATCGGGATAGGTCTTCAAACTGACAACTATTATACAAGTTAGACCTGCTCAAGATATTCTCGATTTTCTCGTCACGAAATGGATGATTGTAGTAACAAAGTGAGGGGAATGATGCATGTGAGCCAAAACTTACCAAACTGGAACGCATCACCAGCAGGAGGTGCCGCAATCATGAGAAACGTCATGCCCCATTTGAGAAGATAAGGTCCAAGTGGCGTTCCAAAGGGCTTGGTTGATACCCAGAAAGTGGTGAATGGGAGCACGCCTTGTCTGAAGCGCAGGATACGGTCAGTATCTCAATGTTTCCCCAAGAGCACATCATCACTTACCGGCCAATCTCTCGAATCATTCGCGATTGTCCAATCAGAACTGCAAGCAGATTGCCAAAGGCACTGAGCAGGACAAGCACGTTCAAAGCAGTTTCGGCACCTCCAGTTCCAAAGACGGTGGTGAAGAAGACGGCGGCAGCAATCTCATCAGACTCTGCGAATATCTCCTTGGGCACTGTGGCATTGGTTCATCAGCAATGGTCCCTTGTTGGCTCAGAAAAAATAACCTACCAGCTGCAAAGTACGCGATATTGCACAGCATATACAAAATCGCCACGACCAAAACAGAAATGAAGCCGTTCTTCTTGATTGTAGGAATTGGGTTCTTGATCTCGTTGACAACGTTGAAAGCGTTGGCGTAGCCACTATACGAGAATACAATGTTGACCAAGGCCGTCGAGAGGTCGTTTCCGTTGTTGGTCGTGCCGGCAAAGGAATCGCGAAAGTTGGCCTTGGGGTCGGGGACACGGGAGACATTTCCGCCGAGAACGACGAGTCCGGTGATGGAGATGCTGCAAAGAATGCGTCAGTGTTGTCTCGCAAACATGCACAATCGAACTAACAAGATGAGTGTGATGATCTTGAGGAACCCAAGAACGTTGGTGGCCCAGAGGGAGTATTTGTTGTGAGCAATGACGCCTATTGGAAATGGCGATTAGCATGGAGGTGAACAAGCCGGATCATGATGATGCATACATATCACGGCAAGGGTATAACCAGCGATGGCAACACCCTTCATCTGCCAATCCGACGGCGTTTTGTCTGCAATTCTCCAGATGTAGCGCGAGAGGACTAGACAAGCGTGTTAGCACGTCAAGCACGAATTCTCTCCTGGTATCGTGGACTAACCGATCGCGTTGCTGCTGCTGAAGGATAGGACGACGGATTGCACCGCAAAGGCAATCGGGAAGAAATGCTTCGGTCGCGGGTAGGCTTGTTCGAGATAGACGACCTCAGATCCAGATCGATTGGGGAAATAACTGGCAAACTCAAGGTAGACGCCAAAGGCTGCGACGGCCATGACGAAGCCAATGAACCAGTAAATCAGGGCCAGGCCAATAGACCCCGTCTTGTTCAAGATCGTTCCAGCTGCACAAGTCAGTCTCACCTCGATTTTCGTCGGTCGCTTCACTCACGAGTCGAAAAAACTCCGGTTCCGACCATCTGATTGACGTTGAGAAAGATGATGGTGATCCATCCGACGTGATAACCCAGCGGCGAGTTCGACTCCACGGGCGCTCCGATAGCCTCTTGATACGAGGGCTTGGAACCGTTGCCTCCCTGGACTCGAGTAAAGGCCAAATCTCCATCGCGCAGCAGCGCAGGATCGGAGCTGTCGGACGTGTAATTGACATCGCTGTCTGGAGCCGCAACCACGGCTGGCTCAGCCTTTGGCCCCCGAAGGAAGCCCAAGGAGAGGCCCATGATGGTAGACGATGGCGAAAGCGAAAGAATTTCCTTGGAGAGGTCCAAAGATAAGACAAGTGGCGATCGTCGCAGAGGGGTTGGACAAGCAAGCACGGCATTACCTCGAGAAGGGCCGTTTTAATAGCTATGCTTTTCTCTCGTATGCACTCCCCCCCATCCCCCGTTGGCGCTAGGCGCCGATCCGCCAAGGACCAGGTTTCAACTCAAGACACTGCGGTACAACTCCAAGATTGGCTCGTGATTGCGTGACGGTAGGGACCTTCCGGTCTGAGCGACGTTTGACGAAGCACGCAATGGCTAGACGCCATGACGCCAAAGCTAGTGTTACATCACCAAGGATTCGGCCTCTACCCAGAAAAGAAGGTCAGCTCTGGAAAAGGAGCATCAGCGCGATAAAAATGGTGGCCTGTAGCTTGATCAAGAAGAGGAGAATTTAAAGTTGGTTTCTTGAATGTGGCTTGCATTGAGCCTCAAGCGTGGGGGAGGACATGGTGGCCTCCTCTGTGATGAGCCAGCGACCCATTCCGCGTTTGGCCATTAGTTAGCAAGGTACTCCGCTGTCTCCACGGGGCGCGTCGGGCCTTAATTAAGCATATTCTTTATTTATTGGGCCACGCCGTGTCAAAGTCTGCGGATACTTCGGGCCGTCTTCTGGGTCATGGTCTTGGAGTCTTGGCTTGACACACCATCCTCGCTTTCAATTCCCAGTTTGACGGGAAGCTCGGATTCAAGTGAAGCGAGTAAGCATGACGGCCATCTGTTTTGAATGGACCTATTTCTGGGATTAGTGAGCCTGGGAGTATGAATATGTTTCTCGCAGCAATGTTTTCCTTGGGCGGGACTGCAGCCAAGTGAAGGGCATCAGCGTCGGATCGATGGTAGAATTGAGTACTCCTCATTAGCTGACCCAAGTTCATCTCGCGGTTAAACAAGTCCTTGTCTACTCTGAGCATCTGGCATCTCGTTTTCCTACCAATAAGAAGAACAGTCAAGAGGTTGCCAAGGCTTACGGCGGAATCTATATCACGCTTATTCGACTACGAGTTCTGTCACTGGTCGGAGAATTTGCACCGTAGCGAAGGATTGAATCCGCCCACCACGAAGAAGAGCAAGGGCACAGATCTATCAGCGTGATGCCATCGAGGCGATGAATCGAGTGCTTCGAGGGTGGGTCACAGGCTGAGGTTCTCGAATTTAGCTTGAACTTACACTGATGCTTGCAAAACTATTACAAGACCATCTGATGCTCACTGTTCATCTCGTCTGGTCTCTTTGCATTTATTGGATCATCTAAATCTGTTTGTCTCGCAAGCTTTCCCATCGAGCCATCCGCAATAACAAGAAGCAGGGTATCTTAACACATCACAGCGTCATAACTGCTGCGAACAAGCAGTTGCCTAACTTTTGACTGCTGGGCGGCTTAGCCAATCTTGATAGTGCGTCACCTTATCCGACATGAACCCTGGAACCATAACCACTTTGAACTTCGTGCTCGATGGCGGTACAGCCCTCTGAAGGGCGCCCTTCGCCACAAACTCCCACTCCTCATGGTCCTTGCCCGGGCAGTTGTTGATGCCGCAGACATAAACCGAGCCCGTGTCATCCGATACCGGAGCATAGAGCCGACCAAACGCCCTTTGATTATTCCGCTTCCAATCGACCATCCAGCTCTGGTGCTCACGGACATTCTTGAGGCAGATGGTGCTGTTGGGCTTGTTGCTTGTGCAGACGTGAGACTCGGCGTTGGTAGTCATCCAGAGGACCTTATATGTAATGGTTTCGGTGTTTATCAACGCTGGGATATGTTGAAGCGCATAAGGGTTGCAGCCGAAACTCACACTCCACGCGGTAGTGTGGTTGACGGTATGGAGCTCGTTAGGGTCCGTCGAGCAGGGATTAGTTTTGCTTGTGCTAGCAGGGCAGCGCTTTCCGTCCTAGGGGCAGTGTTAGCGGTTGACTTGCATCTTCATCGTTGAGTATACACCGCCGAGTATCGATGCTAGGGCGAGAGGTAGGGGGTTGTGTACCGTTAAAGTCTTGACTCTGAACCAAGCCTCTGGTGAACCATCCTCATCACCGTAAACTTTAAGGAATTCTCCGGCTCGTGCGGCTGATCTCTTGGTGAGACCCTTTTTATCTTCTCTCGTAGAACCCATCTCCTCTTCGTCTTCGTTTTGGGAAGGGAGATCGGAGACACGAGAACTGTCTTCAGCAGGCTTGAGGCACTCCCAGACTCTGTCTTTCTCCAGTCGTGGTGGGGATCCCCTAGGCTTCCTAGCATGAGACTTGATGGGGAGTACACACTCAGTCATAACTTCAGAGGTACTATAGAGTTGAGTGCAACTAATGCCGTGCGGACCTTGAGGATACAAATCAAGATCGTGCCGAGATTTTCCAACGAGTAGTGTCCCTTCCCCATGGTCATCAACATCAAACTCAAGATCGAGGCCCATCTCCTCAATCGACAGTTTGTTGCTACATGCCACGCCGTGGAGGACCCTTGTATCGTGCACGGAGGAAGAAGCTCTGTTGTTGTTCCAGACAGCGGTAGCCGTAGAGTTTGTGAGCTTGTCCTTGTAGAAGATGGCCCAGACCTTAGGACCAGGGAATAAATCATCAGGAGTGTTGGCGATAGCGGGCTGGACCGCCGCCAGGGCGGCTAGCACGATGTGAAGCGTGAGCCTCATGAATGCGAGAAGGGTCAAAACGTTGTGGGATGCTATGAAGGAGATAACGAGGAGATGTTGGGGGTACTTTGGGGCGGCGAAGATTTGGGGGAGAAGATGCCCTTTTAACTTCTTTTGAGGCCAGGAAAGTGGCCTCTTTAGACACAAGAGTTCTCTGGCACTGAAGAGTTTTATTAGGTTGGGGTTTACATAGTATTGGGTTTATTGAGGTAGTGCTGAAGAATAAAAACTACATTCTTGGGTCTTGGGTCTCTCCACCTGTGGCAAGAGAAGTTTTTCTACTAATTAAGTGCTTTGGGGATACGGGCGTAGGCACTCGAGTCGTGCCTTGTTTCAGTTTAATGAGTGATCTAGAGGATTAGCGGGATATCCCTTGTCTTTTATATTTCTAGTTTCCCATGAAAATACCGAATGCTTGTCATCGACTCAATTGACACTCACAACCTCCCAACAGACTTTGGCTCCAACTAATAGACTCAAACTCACGACACGATACTTGCAGCACGCGGCATAATGCCCCAAGGCGGCAGCTGGTTGGAACAGACAATGGCAAGAAACCTCGGATTATGTTGCACTTTGCTTCTGAACTATCAGCCGCTATTATTTCTCGCTTGAAGTCTTAATGTTCCGAGGTAGAGGTTATCGCTTGATATGTCCTTGATGTAAGAACGTCTTTAAGTCGTTCCGATGCAGCTAACAGATCCCGTCCTATCAAATACATATCCACAGAGCAAGGCTTGGGTACAGGCTTAGGCCTTCTCTCCCTTCTTCTCATCAACCAATCCAACCTCGCAAATATATGACTTGAACTTGCGCGCGGGAACCCTGTTCTCGAACATCTCCTGGACCTCGGCGTAATTGCGGCCCTTAAGTTCGGGCAGGCAAAAGTAGAGGTAGACGCACATGGGCACCGACAGGCCGAAGAAGACAAACGAGATCTTGCCGCCGAGATTGGCCTGATCTGTGTTGATGAGGTAGGGCATCACCTGGGTCACCAGGCATGAGAAAGCGGTCGAGACCATGATGTTGATGCTGTAGGTCTTTTGCCGGAGTTGAACGCTGTAGTTGCCGAGTTAGCAATGCATTCTGATCAGATTGCCATGAAACTTACCTGGCAGTTTCTCCACCAACACTGTAAGCCACAGCACCCAAGGTTGCCTGCATGCGTCAGTTTAATCTTCCATTCGCCCAGGATTTAACTCACCTGGTACAGGAAGCCCCAGATAACCATAAACGCCACAGTTGCGGACAATGCGGGGGCAGTGCCAATGGTGCTGATGCCGCCGATGACAAGCAGGAGGGCGGTCATGATGAAGCAGCCTCCTACGATCATGGGTCGTCTTCCGAGGCGGTCTACAAGAGGCCATGAGCACATGTTGCCGAAGAGCTGGATGGCATTGGCAGCCTGTCCAATGGCGAGAGGATCATTGACACCGGCGAGACGGAAGTAGTATCTGCAGTCATCAGCATTTAACCCCGACATTATTGTCCATCATCACTCACGTCAGATAACCACTGATGAAGCCAACACCGATGAACTGCTGCGACAGGTACACCATCACAATAATGATGGTTCGGCGAAGGTTTGTACCCTGGAAGCACTCCAGCCACTTGCTAGACTTTTCATGTTGCTTTGCCTCCTCTTCCTTCTCAATAGCCACAGTCGCGACGGCCATGGCTGCATCGACATCAAAGTTTGGTCCGTTGAATCGGCGGTACGATTTCGCGGCCTCTTCGCGGCGACCCTTGATGAGGAGCCATGTGGGCGATTCGGGGAGGAGGAGCAGGTTGAGGAGCAAAAGTCCCGGGGGAATAATCTGAGTGATGACGGGGATACGCCAGGCCATGTCTGACACGTCCTTCTTGCAGGCGTAAACAACCAGAGAGTTGAGCCACTGGCCGAGAGTGATCATTGTGTTCTGCACGTGTTAGCCTTTCAAACAGACTCAAACCCTGAGTTAAACTCACAAGCAAAGCCAAGCACAAGCCGCGCATCTTGACGGGAGCAAGCTCAGCAACAAAGACGGGTCCAAGAGAGTGGCCGAGTCCAAAGCCAAGCGTAGACACAACCTTGCCCGCAAAAAGCATCAGAATAGAGTGGCTAAAGTATTGAACCATGATACCTCCGATGCAGACCACGCAGGCGATGATGATGGTCTTCTTTCTGCCGATAAAGTCGCTGACGATTCCGGTAGCGAACGCCGAGACAAAGATTCCGATCGTGTTGGCGGCGTTGAGGATCTGCTGGTCGGTCGCTGCGATGACATATGTTTCGCCTGCCTTGTAGCCGAATTTCTGCGCAAAGGGGGTCACGGCGAGAAGTTTGCCCATCATGGAGACTTCATAGCCGAAGTTGATAGGGAGGAGGTAGATGATGAGGCCTGGATGAGGTCAGTGACGCCATTCTCATCGCATACTCTGATGCGATTGCGCTTACAGAAGGTCAGAACTCGTCGGTTGTCCCAAAAGTCGCGGAACACGAGATTTTCATTGGCCTTGCTCGGCGGCAACGCCGCAACCGCCCCCTCGCGGATCTCCTCCAGCTGCGTCGCCTGAGCGGCAGTGTGTTCATTCTCCTTGGCGCCCATTGTCGTGACTTGAAAACTTTGCTGATTGACGGTCGAGGAATGCGCCCCTGCAGAATGAAGATCATCAAGTCTGTCGGTTTGTTATATATCTCTGACGAACGCGAAGTCATATGCAAACCCCGGATCTGCTTCCCCACACATTCAGCGACGCGCCGTTGGAACTGGTAAGCTTATTGGCCGGCCCCGGGATCAGGAGTGCTGGATCTTTTGCTTGCGTGTGTCGGGGTTCCGATTGGATTTTGACCGTCTTGAATGAAAAGCTTGGTCCGGGCGGGTCGTAGCGAGCCAATACGCGTTGTGTCTCCAAGGATGCTGCCGAAAGTGGTAGTTCCAAGCATCCTCATGTTGGCACTAGTCAGGGACCCAGCGCTGAAACCCCAATTATGGCCAAACTAAGCGCCCTGAATGCCCCATCAAACAAGGCACCTTGCCTATATCCTCCATAGCTTGGCGTCTAGCTTTCGGAGCAGACGCTATGATTCCCCTCTTGCGTTCCGGATTGCCTGATTGGTCCCGAAACCACAGCCAGCGTTCCGGACACTCCAATTATCTCCTCTTCTCCAACGAGTTCGCCGTGATATATCACACCATGCAGCCGTTGACAGCCCCATGACCGAAGGTAACCCCCGCAGCATAGGAGCTCGTTTCCCCATGGGGAGCTATGGCCCTTGAATTGGTTGACTCTGAGTCGCGAGGAGACTCGGTCGGTCAGGCACATCCTTGCACAGACGGCAGTTGACCTCGGCTACCGCACAGCATAACGTGCAATTACCTGATCAAACATGACATAACCGGAACCATGGTAGCGAACAGTTGAGAAGTAAAGACATTCCTGGAAACCTATACCGCATTCCCCATTAATTGCGATCGCTTTCAGTGCCCCGTAACATCGCTTCCGTCCCCTCATGGAGTATTTTCGGCCCCGATCATCCGGGATCCTGGTAGGTTAAGAGGAATTGCAGGATCATAGACCGCGGATATGCCAAGAATACGCGCTTGTGAAACTTAGATAAAGGATGGAGACCCAGCAGTTTGGGACCATCAGGCACATGCAGCTGAACGTCAGACTTACCCCAGATTCTTACGTCTAGGGTGATCTACAGCAGGATGGCTCCCCTTCTGAAACTCGTCACTGCAGCACTCTGCTTGGCTGAGGGTGTGCTGTCTGCCAAAAGCAAGGCCCCGACAGTGCAAGTCAAGAATGGAACGTTGGAGGGCAAATACGTCGCCTCGTACAATCAAGATCTCTTCCTCGGCGTGCCTTTCGCGCAGCCTCCTGTGGGGTCTCTGCGCTTCCAGAACCCACAGAGTTTGAATGAGACGTTTGGCACGAAGAAGGCCACCGAGTATGCTGACTCCTGTGTCGGATATGGAGTAAGTCGACTTCCCATTACTTATCTACGCCTAGGTTATTGACTTTCCATAGAACAGCCCTGCTTGGCCTCACACCCTGGGTGAGGACTGTTTGACTCTGAATATCGTCAGACCGGCAAATGCAGGACGTGGCAAGCTGCCTGTCGGCGTGTGGATCCATGGTGGAGGATGGTCGATGGATTATAGCGCGAATGGCGTCTATAACCTGAGTTTCATTGTCGAGGAGTCTGATAAGATGGGCAAGCCTTTCATTGCCGTCTCTGTCGATTGTAAGTGCACAGTGGTCCCATATACAATACCCTCCAGGCTAACACCTCACAGACCGACTGTCGTTCTGGGGCTTCCTAGCCAGCCAGGACATCCTCGACGCTGGTGTCGCCAACCTCGGTCTGAAGGACCAGCGCATTGCTTTGCACTGGATCAAGGAGAATATTGGTGCCTTTGGTGGCGACACGTCCAAGATTACCATCTGGGGCGAGAGCGCTGGCGGTGGCAATGTCGGCTATCAGGCGACTGCCTACGGAGGCAAAGACGAGGGCCTTTTCCGCGGTCTCATTGCTCAGTCTGGCGCTGATGGAACTGACATGAAGAACTTTACCAACCCACAGAAGCGCTACGATACAATCGTCGAGTCGGTCGGATGTGACCAGGCGAAAGACAAGCTCGCTTGTCTGCGCGAGGTCCCCTTCGAGAAGCTCAATGCCACCATCACCAAGGTCCCCGGAAACTTTTATCCCGTTGTTGATGGCGACTTTGTCCCCGACTATCCATCGGCGCTCTTGAGTGAGGGCAAATTTACCAAGGTGCCGTTCCTGCTCGGTACCAACGCGGATGAGGGCACCCTGTTTGGTGGCTCGACCATCAACACAGATGAGGAGATTGCGGCCCTAATTCAAGCGGCTGGACCGGATGCTAACACGACGGAGATCCTGATGGCTCTCTATCCTAACATTGATGCCCTCGGCTTGCCCGCCTTTTATCGTGTTAGACCCGATGGACCTGTCGGAAAACAGTTCAAGCGGGCCATTGCCTTGTCGACTGATCAGCTGTTCCTCTCGTGGCGGCGCTTGAGGACAGATGCGTGGTCCAAGTTCGGAGTCACTGCTTACTCTTACTTGTTTGAGTCGCCCACCAAGTCCGGTAAGACAACTCATCCGGCTATACAAAACGAAATACTAATCGCGACTTTTAGTCGAGTTCTTTGGGACTACTCACTTCACTGAGATTGGCTACGTCTTCTACAATAAGCAGGGTCTAGGCTACGCTGGCAACCAGAGCCCTCTCAAGAATGCTACCAAGGAGGTTCTCGACCTAGCAAAGCTTGTCACTCGCATGTGGATTAGCTTTATTAATGATCTTGATCCTAACAAACACGGAAGTAAGTCTCTTCTCAGTCTTTCCTATAATATCACAGCTAATGCGGGAGTAGTTTCCGGCGTCGAGAAGTGGCCTACTTACAAGAACGGCGGTGGATATGGCGAAAACTTTTATTTCAATCCCAATGGATCAAGTGTGCAGCCTGATACCTTCCGTCTTGCGGGAACCAGTTTCATGAATTCGGTTTCTCAAGAGCAGTATGGTAGGTAAAGTCAGGGATATTACTTGTTTTGAGGTAGTAAGACAACTTGTATAGTACAGCAACTGATTCGCAACTGTATCTACTTCACTGCTGTGCCTCAAATCAAAATTTTATATGAGGTAGACGTAATATCTGTCGCCTGATTGCATTGAGGTTTCCGGATAGATGTTCCGACAACCGTCGTTGATAGTGACGTAACTATTACCATTATATTCTCGTCCAGAGCAACCCCATTTATTAACACACTCAAAATCTTGCGCTTACTGACGGAATATTCAGTCCACGCTAAGCATAAATACCCTGAAGAATTACCAAAATCGTATAGTGTATAGGGATAATTGCTCACACCATCCTGAGATCAACTACTACCCTACACTACAAACTTGACAGGTCCCAACTCGGATTTTCTTTCTGAAATAGGTTGATCTCTTCCTCTTTTGTGCTACTACATGAGCCTATTCAGCCCTTCTTGTCATCAGACCCTCCCTTTTGGGTGCAGCTCAGGCCTTGTCACAAGCGCCAGCGTTGTACGTGGCACCACTATTCAGCTACAGTCCGAGCGCGAGCGGCTATCCTTACGCCTCCTGGCGGCTAAGGCTGACTACATTCAACCGTTGGCCCTGCCACGAGGACACGGGATAGGATGGCGCACGGCTAGCAGTAAGCTATTGGCCTCACTGCATCGACAGACTGACGTGGCTACCCATCGCTCAAATCAGAACGGATGGATGACGCCTGGGATTCATCAGCAGACTATGCCAATCATGCGATTTCCGTCGAGAACATTCCGAAAAGTCGGTCACTGGACTATGCGTTCTGCTGGCCATATCAGCCTGTCAACGCTGTACATAAGGCGCTGACACCCATCGCTGGGAAACTTTCTTTTTGCCAACATCAATGCGCACCCTTCAGATTATCGAAACTCTATGCGGACACAAAGTGTAAGTGACACGTCCCCAACGGGTGAGCCTGGCTGATTCCTCACCGATAAGCTTCATCGATGCATCTTGACTGCGAGAATTCTCGACGAAGCGGTCAAGTCTGATGCTGTGGATTGAACATGTCGATCGAAATGGATCAGCTATTCAAGCGAGATGAGCGATTCTGAACAATTCGTCAAGATGCGGCAGGCGAAATCAATCCGCTGAGTTCCATGGCCTGTGAAGATACTACAGGCCGGACTAGCACACCGACTTTCCGCAATGGGACGCCTCCCATGGAAATCCCCAATTCGAGGAATCACGGCCGATACAGGTTCCCTCGCTAGTTCAATCAAGTAACCACTTCGGGCAAGAGTTGAAAAGGTATCTCGTTGTCAACAGTACCTCCAACTACTTGCCAAACGACGATATCACAAGCGGTCGCGATAAGTGGCCGTCTTCGGCGGGCTTCCAAGTTGGACCTCTATGGATAAAGATTTCGTAAGTCCGAATGCACCTGCTGAAAGTTGACCACACCTCCGAACATCGGCCGGGATTATTGCTTGTTTTTCAAACAGAAAACGTGGGCCTCGCTACAACGTGCTGGGACAGGGCCTCGAAGCGCGCGCCCGCGCGACTGCTGAGGTTACATCAGTCGCGATTAAGCATTGTTCTCGAATCGGCGCACGGGATTCGGCTCCGTCGGGACGTACCGTGCCGCCCAGGATCATGACGACAATGCGACCCTTGGTGCCGCAAAAGGGCTCTGCGAAGCTTCAAGCCGAATACCACCTTCCCTTCGGTATGATGTCTCCATATGATGTCGGCATGACGTATGGTAGTATCTGCGTGGGAGGCCGCGGCATGTGAATCCTGTCCTGGATGAGGCTGCAGTTGCAAGAGTCGAGGGGATTCAGGGAATAACAAAGTTAAAAACAATATACCTGAGACGATGAGGTATATATTGCAACGGAGGATCTTAAGCCGATGCACAATGCTACGCGACAGCCAATCGGTACTTTGGAACCAGGGTCCCTTTGAGTGGCTCTCGGAGTTGTTTCCCAGAACTCCATCGGTAGTGGAGAAGAACGTGTATTATGTGATGGTTACTCATGCACGTTGATTATCTTGATAATCTATGCTTTGCATCAACGATCCCACGTTCTCTCCACGTTCCTACTTTTGATGCTACACTGCGGCTTGCCCAAGTCGGTAAACCAAGACCGTTAGACGATAAGCAATCGCGATGATGGACGATGAAACGGTCGACCGATATCGGACGTAGTAGAAAACACATGGAGATGTTTGGTAGCAGTAGGATTCTTGCCAGGATATTCACCGACTGACGTAATTGAAACCAGGAACACTCGCAGTCTTACACCGTCTAGAGAAGAATTACCGAGACTGCCAGTTGGGGGGCCTCTTCTCGAGGAATGCCTTGACACCCTCTTCTTTATCCTTGGTACCAAAAGCAAAGTAATACAAGCTCCTCTCAAACTCGTGATCACAGCCGAGATCGTCCGCTAGAGTCGCCAAAAGGTCAATGGGCGATCAAACACGTGTAACACAAAGCAGGTACTCACATCTACAGATCGCCTCCTTTGCCAAGGACAGCGCCGTGGGGCTCAGCGCCGCAAGCGTCGATGCCGTCTCGAGCACCTTGTCCAGCACAGTGCCGCTCTCATAGAGTTCCGCAACCAGCCCTGCGGACCGAGCCTCCTCTGCCGAGATGGGTCTCCCCAGGAGGATCATCTGCATAGCCTATCGCATCTCGTCAGTCCCCGCCCGGTGGGAAAAGCATGTTTCGACTCTTCACCTTGAACTTTCCCACGGCGCTGGTGAGCCGCTGAGTCCCTCCCGCGCCGGGGAGCAGGCCAATCGTCACCTCCGGCAGACCGAAGCGGCTGTTGGAAGCGGCAAAGATCAGGTCACACTGGACGACGGTCAGTACAAGTCAAGTCAGCTACGCAGGCATGCATGTCTTGGGACGCCTCATCGTCAGGTCAGGTTCAGCTGTCAGCTGTCACGGCACTCTGTTCACTCACCATCATGGCAACCTCGAAGCCTCCACCCAGCTGTCAACTCTGAGCGTCAGTCCCACAGTAGACCCGAGGCTAGTCGAGGTGCTAAAGATACGCACCTCGAACAAGTCATTGTTGGGATGGGCCACTCACCGCCATTCCCTCAACTGCCGCCAGCACCGGCTTCCGCACGGATCTCATCCCCGTGCAGAGGTCTGCCAGGTAGCGGCGCCCCCGCGCAGCCTCCGCATCGAGCTCCGAGATCTCGCTGATGTCGGCTCCCGCTATCGTCACGTCAGCTACCCTCAACTGCCGGGGGTACAGACCACCCCTGTGGAGCTGCATGTGGGCTCTTTACCGCAAAAGAAAGTTTGGCTGCCAGTGAGCACAATGACTCGCACACCATCATCCTGGGATGCCTGTCGCAGGTGTTCCAGAAGCGCGGTTATGAGCGTCTGCGAGAGCGCGTTGCGCTTCGCTGGCCGGTTCAGGGCGAGGACACGTATGCCCTGCGCTGGCGTCGTAGCGATGACCAATTCGTCAGACATGGTTGTGAAATAAATGCCAAGTCGCGATGGTGATGATATCAGAGACAAAAGAAGTGAATCGCTGCGCCCCGGATCTTGCACCTCGGCTGACAATTGACTCAACGTGATGGTTTCTGTTGGGCGGTGTTGGCTCAAATAGTTGCGTACGTCAATAATGCCATTTAGCTGCGTCGATCACTTGGGACGTGGTGGATAATGTCTTGGATTCAACTGAGACATCCCAGCTCACAAAAAGGCAGTTTTCCAAAGGGGAAATGCCACGGTCCTGATTGAGGTAATTTCCAAAGGCGGTGGTTGGGGGTCCGCGATTATCAGCTACCGCGTCGGGAAATAATGCATGCAAATCCCACGTCGACGGACTCCCTTTTCGCGCTGCTAGTCTGTCGATCCTCGGGCCTGTCAACCGTCGCTTCGGAGCGAGACAGCAGCAAGCAGGCGGTGATGCGAACCATCTAGCTCTGGCCCTAAGGGTCATCCTTGCGCGTTAGACAATGCGCTTGTCGACAAGCTTCACGTCTATCGGCAATTGACAGGAGACGGTGACGGGAGGAGGCCATTGTCAGATTGGGTTTGCGAGATCCAACATGATATGACAGCTCGCAGATACCAAGCATTGCGGATAGATAACCTCTCATACCACCTACCCTTTGCACCTCTGCCCGTTCCCCACCTCAGCAGCCCCCCTGCTGTCTTCAGCTCATGTGAGATCCCGCAGCTGCCGGAGCTCGATCCTGCAGTTCCCGACGTGTTGGAGAATTGACTGTCTTGGCAACCCTTGTATCCGCGGTCGTGGAACCGTCCCATTCTATGTGGGCGTAGAGTAGCGTCTCCACAGCGGGCTGCCACTACTACCACACACGCACCCACGCACTCACACTTTCCGGGACGGGTAAATCCTCCCCAAGTTCAGGTACTTGTGCAAGACAAGTCCTCAGCCATTGCATTGCATGAGGGCCCCCTCCGCCTTGTCATGTGGCATGGCATCTGGAGCTAGCTCCATCCCATCCATCCCACCTAGTCGCCCCCCCGCGTGCCTTAGCCTCGCGTATGCTCGCTCGACCGTAACTGGCGCAATCCGTGGGACCTGCCTGGTCAAGATGCCTCCACGAGGCGGAGACAAAAGTGCCCTTCCCTTCTGCGGTCAGTTTTCACAAATCTCGATATGTACAAGCAGGAAAAAAAGACGCATCTGAGAGCGGGCTGGCGGAGCTGTGCCCGCGCAGATGACTGGTTGGGGCCCTGTTAGTCGGCCGGCTCTTGGATACTGTATCATGCCAAGTTCATGGCGGGAGGCTGGACGGGTTCGGATCAAGGCATACACTATCCCAAGGTGCATGAGCCGGATATTTAAAGTCGACTCGAGGTAGTGGAGGGACGTCCTCGGCAGTCTCCTTTAATTTCAAATCATCTCGACACCCAATTTCCCAAAGTTCCCCTTCCTGCACGTCAAAGGCATTTGAGTTTACTTTGACGATCATCATTTCATCTCGTATTACACGCTTCACTCATAGTTCCGCTCTAGCATGGAGCCATCCACGCTTTCCGTCTCTCCCCTAGGCTCGGCCGTGCCAATCTCCTTCACCAGAGGTACATGCAGCCGGCCGAGCTTTTCAACCATCACAGAAGCTTTTCACCATCATGCCTCATCACAGCCTAGCGCCCTCGCGGCTCGGGACTTATCCGTCGAGCCACCTGCCGAGATCACCTATGGTGAACTTGCTCAACGCAGCCTCAGACTAGCTCGGCGGCTACGGAACCTAGGAGTTGTTCCTGGGGATCGTGTGCCGTTGGTTACGAAGAGGGGAGTTGGCATGCTCGTGGGTATCATGTCCATCTTGTCCTGTGGAGCTCAGTATGTTCCTCTTGATGGTTCAGTTGTGGCAGACGAGACGCTCCGCTTTGTGTTGAAGCAAGCCGGTGGGCGTACTGCTTTGGCTCTAAAGTCTACTTCTCATCGTGTGAAAGACGCTGGCGTCACCAATGTTGTTGTCATTGATGATCATAATGATGAAGAGGTTCAAGAGCATGAGGAATTCAAACCCACAAGCAGCCCTGATGGTGGATGCTATGTTATTTACACGTCAGGTAGGTTTACAACCCTTAATCAACAAGTTTGATTTTCTAACAGGACACAGGCACTACCGGCACACCAAAAGGTGTTGATATCACACACCGAAACGTGACAAACCTGCTGTGTCAATCACCAGGCAGCTTGGGAATTGCACCTGGCAGCTGTGTTGGTTCAGTGTTGAGCGTCAGCTTTGATATGGGTAAGCTTTTGAATTATCTAAGCTTGATATGTGCGAGCTAACTCGAAATCTTTAGCGGCTTGGGAAATACTTGGCTGTCTGGCAAATGGGGGCACGTTGATCATGCGTGGCTCTGACTGGTCAAAAGCTCTGAAACAGGTAGGGATTCTCCTTCCTATATCAGTTACTTGGTTACTGATCCACAGCTATAGATCGATACCCTTATCTGCACCCCTAGCATCCTTGCCAAGTACAACCCTGAGGACTTCCCAAACCTCAAGACAGTGGCTACCGCAGGCGAGCCCAGCAACCAAAGGTAGGTCTTTAATTTTTATAGCATCATGATCTTGCTTCTAATTATTCTATAGACTTGCCGATCTGTGGGCTTCTCACCTAAGATACTTCAACTGCTATGGCCCAACTGAGACAACAATCGTCAACACCATGCAGCCCCACCAGGCGGGCCAGCCTCTGTCCATCGGCAAACCTACACCAGGAAACACCGTCTACATCCTTGATGAAAACCTTGTTCCTGTGCCTGTGGGTCAGCCTGGAAACGTCTGGGCTGGAGGCCATGGCGTCGCTCGCGGCTATGTTGATCTGCCGGAGAGGACGGCCGAGAGATTTAGGCTCGATCCATTCAGCCAAGACGGGTATGCTCTAACTCCAAATCAAGCTTTACAAGGCTGGCACTGACATGTCTCACAGCTCTAACATGTACAACACTGGAGATCTGTGCCAATGGAACCCTGATGGAACACTGCACATCCTGGGAAGAATTGACGATCAAGTCAAGGTTAAGGGCTTCCGAGTTGAACTCGATGGAGTTGTCGCAAGCCTCAACTCATGCCCTTCGGTAGACGCTGCTGCCGCTCTTCTCATTGAAGGCCAGATCCATGCCTTCCTATCACCCCGCCACTGTCTTGTGCCCGTGGTTGAGAGCCACTTGAAGACACGCCAGCCCTACTACGCGATGCCAACCAAGTACCACCACTTTGATGCTCTGCCAATGACCCAGAATGGAAAGATTGACAAGAAAGCACTAAAGGCAATGGCATCATCTCCAGAGCCGGTACCAACAACCGAAAACGGTGCTGTCCGCGTTCCTCCTCCGGCTGTCTTGGGCCACTCCCGCATGGACTCAAATGCCTCGAGCGCCACACAGCTCAGCTCTTTCTCCGACTCATCTGATGCAACTCTGGTTGATGAGCACCAGATTGATCTAGAGAAGGCTATTCCCGAAAAGAGACAACGCAAACACGTCCGCGGATTCCGATACCGGGCACTCATCATTTACCGACGTCTCTTCTCCCTGGTTGGCCTTTTCAACATCACGGCAGCCATTGCCCTGCTCCTCACCGGAATCAGCAGAGTGTGGCTGGGTAACATCACCGCCATCAACCTGGTCACTGCAGTCCTTGTCCGACAGGAATTCGTCATCAATGCTCTCTACACAATCACTTGCAGCGTACCAAAGTCCTGGCCTCTGGCCATCAGATCTCGTTGTGCAAAGATCTTTCATCTCGGTGGTGTCCACTCCGGCGCAGCTGTCAGTGCCGGAGCCTGGCTTCTGGCGACAAACATTGCCGATATTGCTTGCATGTATGGAAGCTGCTCCAACTGGGGTAATCAGTCAATTGCGTCCAAGGTCATCTCATGGATTCTTTCTGCCATGTTCGTGGGCATGATTGCCATGGCTTGGCCTTCAATGCGGAAGCGCTATCATGACTCCTTTGAGAAGACTCACCGATTCGCTGGCTGGACCATGCTCGCCCTCTTCTGGGCCCAGGTTGTTCTCGCCAACAAGGACAGTGCCCCTACGGGTACTTCTCTGGGAGAAGCTTGTGTCAAGTCTCCCGCTTTCTGGCTGCTCGCCGTCGCCACTGCAAGTGTTGCTTCTTCCTGGTTCTTCCTGAAGAAGGTACCCGTCGAGGCCGAGAAATTGTCAGACCACGCCGTTAGACTGCACTTTGACTACACTGTACCAGTCAATGGCTCATTTACTCGTCTATCCTACAAGCCCCTCATGGAATGGCACTCTTTCGCGACCATTCCCGCCCCCGAGGCTGTCAACGGAAGACCCAAGGGCTACTCACTCATCGTTTCCAACGCTGGCGATTGGACTCGATCTACAATCCAAGAAGGCCCCACCCACATCTGGACCCGAGGTGTGCCAACCTGCGGTGTTATGCGCATCGCAACCCTGTTCAACCGCGTTGTTCTCATCGCGACTGGCTCCGGTATCGGACCAGTTCTTGGACACATCCAGAACCCATCCTGCGCTACACAGCTCATCTGGTCAACAAAGAATCCAGAGGACACATTTGGTAAGGAGCTGTGCCAGACCATCACCGAGCGCATCCCCAACGCTGTCATTCATGACACCAAGAAGCAGGGTCGCCCAGATCTTGTCAAGATGGGCTACAACCTGGTCAAGAGCTTCCAGGCTGAAGCTGTGATCATTATTGCGAACGAGAAGATTACGAAGAAGGTAGTTTACGGTTTGGAAACGAGAGGCGTTCCTGCTTACGGCGCAATTTGGGATAGTTGATTTATTCGTGCTTTTGTTTCACAAATAGGCGTTGGTGGTCGGGATATGAATCATGAAGGGACGGAGTTACTTGGTAGGCATGACATGTATGTAGCGCTGGAATGAGCATGGAAATGATTGATGGATGGGATGAATATGATGTTTTCGTTCAAACTTGTAAGTCTCCACACAGTTGATGTGCTAATAAGCTAAGTGACTGGAATGCCCTTGCTCTTGGCAGATGAGCTGAATGCTTAAATTGAGTTCAAGGCGCAGATTGAGTTCGGGAGACGATTGGGTTCAGCCCCAGGGCGATCGTGAGCGAGATTGACTTCCAGCTCACGTCGTTGAAAGCGGCAGGGGGTTGACAGCAAACGGGGCTGAACCCTAATCGCTTTCGAAACTCCTTCGACGAAAGGAGATCCCGTGAATATCCAACTCAATGTGTGATAAATTGTCTTTCATACTGGTAACCTATTGCTGCAGGCTGTATATTAATTAGTACAACAACGAGTTTAAACGTATCATTAGTCAAAGCGCGCATTCCACTGTACCTGCTACTCATACAGAAAGACAGTGGATGAGAGGTGTACCAATATAAATAGTTCGCTCCCATGTATTACTTGTTGCGCTTGCAGGCTACTAGCAATAGTAGTACTGCGCAGTGAAAATATTCAAGGCATGGGAATTAAACCTTTTCAATCGACAAACCAGGCTTCTCTTAATCTAGATCTTGTATTGGCTAAGGCATCCTCTCCGTTTGACACGTTTTAGCTGGCATCATGAAACATGAGTACCGTATATTCTCAATAAA
>JAAGWO010000927.1:0-12341 GCA_013266205.1 Fusarium decemcellulare | reverse complement strand
GATGTGGATGTGGATGTGGATGAAAGAGGGGAGAGAGAGACCAAGAGCAGAGAAATGATGAGAGGGACGAGGCACATGCAGGGCTAGGAGGGGGTTTTCTCCTTGGAGGAAATGGAGAAGCGAGGTGGATGGCGTGTGTCAAGGTTTACCATGTACCGTCCTGAGTCTCCGGTTTGGCACCCGAGGAACTGGCACTGGATCGGGCTGGGCTACTGGAGGCGGAGGTGGATGTATGATGAGATGGGATGGTGCCTGGGGGAGGAACCTGGGGATTCGGTAATCCTAGGGGAGCAACGACCTGGGACTGGAATCTCGGGGTGGCAGGAGCCGAGTGAGACAACGAACGCGCGTGTGAGCATTTGCCCAGCAAGAGATTATCAGAGGAATATTAGGGAATAACCCGTAGAAACTCTTGTGGTAAAGTACGGTAATCGTCTTGCAACATTTTTTCTCGAATTACTTACCCAAGGTTCTGTA
This sequence comes from Fusarium decemcellulare, assembly GCA_013266205.1. Taxonomy (NCBI): domain Eukaryota; kingdom Fungi; phylum Ascomycota; class Sordariomycetes; order Hypocreales; family Nectriaceae; genus Fusarium; species Fusarium decemcellulare. The sequence goes on along the minus strand of JAAGWO010000927.1, from coordinate 11,864 downwards.
CAGCTATTCTGATCGGGAACGGGGGCATCGATTCACGACCGGCACAGTATTCTTTCACCCGCCTGCCGGGTCGACTGGCATTGCTGGGAAGCATGATGGATGTCTCTCTCCTCCCGCCAAGATCAGCCCGGGGGTGAGCAGCCGTGCATACGGAGTGAGTCAAGTAAGGAGTAAGACGGCTTGCCACGTAAGGAGGCCCAGTGTCTGGGAGCGAGCGAGTTCTTGAGGGCGGAAGGCTCTCCACACCGGGGGGTTCGTGGAGCAGAGACGTGGCGAAACAGGGCAAAGAGGGGAAGAGAGGAGACAAGATGGGAGAGCTCACGCAAATTCCTAAGCAGGAATGGTGTGGCAAGGTACAAGAGTCGTGCCGTGGGTGCTATGGATAGGCCCTTTGAGGAGAGGTGCAAAATGCTGGAGTTTGCTGCAGAGTGGACAGGGTATGACGGCGTAGCGCGGGCGCAAGGGCCAGGGCGGGGAAATTGGAGGTGGAAGGAGGGACGAGACCCCCAAGGTACTTGGGCCCTGCCCACTACGGAGAATCGGTGCAGTTTGCCGGGTGTGGTGGGAGTACTGTAGAAGTAGGGCGACGATGACTTCCTTCCCTGAGTCGGAAACAGGAGGAGGGGCAAAGCGAGACGAGCGAAATCTGCAAGAGATGGCGGTATGTAAGTGAATGCAACCTTTTGTGTGTGTCCAAGATATTAATTCCCGTCGTAAAAAGAAAGTGTGGGGAGGGAATCGCGAGTGTGAGTGGGCAAATGCATCAATCTGGGGGAATGCATCTCCAAGGAGCCACTGATCTGTGCAAAGAGCAGCCACAAAAGGGCGGAGGCACAAAGGAAATAGAAATAAAAATTGGCATCGACTATCCCGTGGATGGGGGTTATGGCTGCCCCGTCGCTGGGGATAGGCGCGGCAAGCGGAGGGGCATTAGTTAGATGAAAAAAAGAAAGGGAAAAAATTTAGCCATTTCCATGCATCTTGACAGAACCGTCACTCTAGCATTCCGTCTAGACACCAGTTGTCGACGGGGAAAATTGCCCTCAGCTACGCCCTAGGTGCGCCAGCAGCATGTCATCAAGTTCACAACAGTGACACTGAAACCTAACTGGAAAGCAACGTAAGGGAAACGGCAGGGCCAAGCTTGTGGCGGAGTCGAGGGCTTGTCTCCTTGGCCTCTACTTAGGGCCTGGCCAGGGTTTTGGGGGTGTGCTAAGAGCTCGCCAAACCGTCATAAATGGGAGCGAGGCCGTAGGTACTTTTTTTTCTCTCTTCCTTGACCTTCACCCAGCAAAAAGCACATGCAATGACAGGATCTGGGCAACTCTGGGCGTGTGTCGATTCGTGCGTCTCTGGCAGCCACAACACGCAGGGGGCGAGGGCTCAGAGGGACATTCATCAGGTTTTACAGGCAAAGAAGCAAAGACAGCAACCATCTGATGGTTCCATGTGCGGCAGCTGAAGCCTGATGCCCATACTTTGGCTCTATTGCTGAAATGCGAGGGACCGATAGACGGAATGATTTGTAAGGTTCGGTACCGGACCGACAAAGTCTGTTCTAGGCTGAGGCTCGCTACCATCACTCCCGCGCTTGTTCCCCTTCTCCACGACAGCACCTCTCTCCATCAGAAGTACCTTGGGTGTACTGCTAGTCTTTCCCCCACGGGGCAATCTGGGGTTGAAACTCCGCACTTGGAGACCTTTTCGTTCCCACCTGGACACCCATGCAGGCAGGATTTTACGTGTCCCCTGTCGTGCGCTAGCCAATGGAATGCCTTTGAATAGGCCCATCGTCAGGCTACCTGGTTACGGCAGGTACTTACCGACAGTGAATGTGGTCGACCGACCGCCTTGCCCTGCCTTTTCTGGAGAAAAGGTCTGCGCGCTGGAGACACGGGCGCCGGAGGAGAAGCCGCACTTTAGGTACCTCCCTCGGTTGGTATGTACCCGTACTCCATCCAAGTCCCAGGTCCCATCACAGATGCAGCAGCAAACCTATCAATCGAGCAAGATAAAAAAATGGACATCTCACAAACGCTGTTTGCTCCTCACTCGTCTACCTCGCACCATATTTATGTCCGAAAATTCAAGACATGTGCATAGTGAAATGCTGCAGTGTTCTTCAGGCCATGGGGTACTTCTTATCCGGCAAGGTACTTCCCCCTGGACGCCATGACGCTGCTCCTTCTCAGCCTTTGGTTAGTCTTCCCGCCGAACCGCTTTCACCTTCCGTTCCAACTTTGGCTCTGCCCGCCGGCCGGGCTTATCATCACACCATGATTCGCCTTGGCTTTTCACTTTCACCTTGAACCTCTACTAGTTCAGCCTACGTTACTGCTCTATGGTACCTCATATCATCCAATCTCGTCCATGTTTGATTCACCATCCAGCCCTACCTACTGCTGCGATGCTCAACCCCAGATTCTGCATGTGTCACTCCTTTTTACGGCAGCAGGAGCTTTCACTGCTTGTCTGCGGCTTCCCGGCTGTGCATATTTCCCAGTATGACGAATGCGATCCACGCCGTCAATCCAGGACCTATCTTCTCTTCTCTCCTCGTCTTACCTCGTCTTATACTAATCCGTCCGTTCACCTGGCATCATCCCTTCTTCTGCTTACCCTCCTCCTTCATATAAATCACACGTTATAAAATGGTTGATGAAACTTCGCAATTTGGATTCCGGCCTCCTTGCCCAGCTTCATGTCGTGACAACTGACCCCCATTCTCGAACTACTCGGCCCAATCACGCCAGGTCTCTTTCCCTCCTCCAACAGCCGCATTTTGCGCCGTTGCCTCGAGACTTTGCCGCCATGTGGATGCTCGGAAGATGGGAATGCAAGCCGCTTTCGTTGAGTGGAAAGCGGGGATGAGGCCGATGCGGAGCAAAGGAGCATGAACAACGCCATGTACATGGACTAGCCCTCCTCAACCGTGAAGATGGCACAAGGGTCAATGGAAACACTCAACGGTCGACACGCCGCTCCTCGAGTCGTTGACAGAGTAGGAGGCTTAGGCAAGTAGAAGAAGGACCGAGACGGGCGCAGAATGACATCGAGCCCAGACCCCCAGTGCCCACTGCTTTCGGCGGTCAGCTTTGGGAGAACATATCAGGCAGCTCGGTGTATCAGGGGATGATGCCGAGCGTTGTTTGCCCAGGCGGCTAATACACTCTACGTTGGTGTCCGATATAGGCCATACTACCCCCGGCCAGAAGGCAAAGCACCTTGAGCAACAAGTACAACTTGAACTACAACTCCAGCTTTCCCTATGCTCGCCTGCGTCTCTCTGCCTCCGCCTTCGCCTCCACGAGTCTGCAACACCACCACTTAAAACGGCGGCAGTCAGCCTCCACGCCAAGGTCCAGGGTCCCTGTCAACGGCGCCCTCTGATGCTTGGTTTGTGTTGGGGGCTTGGGGGCCTCTTGTTGCAACTTTGTTGAATCGACAACACAGACCAAACTGACATTGGATGGATGTTCAGCATCAAACAGCCTCGCCTCGTCGGGCATGGCGACACCACCAGCTTGGACTGCCTCTTGATTAGCTTCTCGGGGCGCCCAGCTGTTTCTCCTTGTCAGGAGCGCAGTTCGGCGAAACTGAACAAGCCTTTTAGCGTGGCCCAAGTTCGCGTACGGGATCTCATTTGAGGCAAAAGTTTCCGCATTCGACACGGGTGGGAAATAAAAGTTGGTCGCTGACAAGCCAGCAGCCAGGGCCAGGCGACTGGAGTCCGGGCAGACAGAGACCCTTGTCGAGCGGTTGTGGAGGTGCGGAGACCCATGGCCGGTGCGTGTGGGGTAGATTTTGGATCTGGCCCCCGGACATGCCTTTGCAGGCATCGTGTCGGGCTCAACCATGAGTCTCTGCTTTGATCGTATGAGCTCATCGAGCCTGCGGTCTTGTCGTGCGCCATGCCGCCGGCCACAATGCACCTAATGCGGACCTTTCACCAAAGATCGGCTGCTGGAGAGGCACCGTAGCAGTGCGCCATTATCCGCGACACCGCTAACACGGCTGAAGCTTGACCTCCCCCGCGTTCCAGGTGTGAGCGAGGCTTCGTCTCCCCGTGGGGTGTAAGCCGAACCCACCCTTTCTCCATGCCGGGACGTTGCCGAGCGGAAAGGGACTTCTTTCTCGGGGCGACTTGTTTGATCAAGAGCTCACAATTGCCAGACTGACTCGCTTATCCCGCGATAAACACCGGACCGTGTAACAGTCCAACTGCCTTGTCCAGCCACCGGTCTCCGTTCCGAGCCGTGGCATCTCGGTAGCGCCGTTTCCATATTATCGAGGCAGGTTCCCCGCGAGAGGAGAGCCGGAGGAAGACGGGAACGCCTGGTTGGGATTTTGCACTCCGGGTCTCTTAAATCTGGGGACCCCAGATAAGTTCAACGAGATCCCATCTGTTCCGGGGTAACAAGAATGCGGGGAGGTTGAGTTGGCAGCCCCAGAACTGTCCCTGAGAACCAATCATCACGACGTTGAAGCAATTGTGCCAGAGGAGTCGTTCGTCAAATGCTCGGGATCTCGGTTTGTTGTCCGGATGCCATGCCATCAACCTCGGCCACCGTTCCGCCGTTGTGCCGCATCCAACCAGGGACAGAGGTAGCTGGGAGCCAATTCGATGGTCAAAGGCAGATCTACTTCGGCTGTTAGCCTATCATGGCAATCCGAGGGGGGAACCTTGGCGGCTGAGACGGGGCTTTTAGGTATAAGCCAGCTTGACCTCACATTAACGGCATGTACATATGTATGTATTACCTATCACCGAACCACATGTGCGCTACGTACTCCTGAGGAACAGCAGGGGGGAACAGCCTGAGGGTACGAATGAGAGCCACTTGAGCATTCTCAGCCGTCTCATTTGTGCAGGGTCAGTTGCAGAGTGCACCCCTCTCGGCGCCCTCACGATCCCCGGACCCGCCGACTGCCCAGGCACCTAGCCAGATATGACATCAAAACGGTTCCGTCTCGCTCAGTTGAGAGTCCTGTCAACCCTGGAGCGAGTAACCGACTTGACCGCTCTCGCTGCCCAGTCGTACTAGACGTTGTCTCATGCCCTCTGCCCTCCGCCTCTCATCGTCCTTAAGCGGCCCAAAGGCGCACTTGTCGACCCAGCTGCCGACCCCGTGCTGCAACACGTTCCTTGCTCGAAGATTGCTGCCGTGCACATGGCCTACGGAACCGTGCAGCGTCATGCGTTCCTTAGTGCTGCTATATGCCCCACGATGTAGAATGTTGTTATTGTAGAAGACGATGTCGCCAGGCTGTAGCTCGACGATGAGCTGATCTGGCAGCGACTTGGCAAAAGGATCGGCATCTCGCTCAATGGCAGTTCTCGCGCGCTTGTGCGAACCAGGAACGACGATCAGGGAATCGTCCTCCCACAAGGCAAAGTTGTACTGGGCGTGATACGCGTGCTTCCCGAGCCGCTCCATCTCCTCTTGGGGCATAGCCTCGGCCGGGATATCATCGCGATGCCACCTCAACTCGAAGTCCTTGTCGGGCCGCACTAGCATGTTAAACAGCTCCATGATGAGATGCTCATCTTCACATTGCAGCAGCTGCTTCACAATTCCAAGGATGGCTTCGGAGAAATACAGCTCGGTAAAGAGTTCATGGCCCGGCAGCTCTGGGTTCATTAGGTGCTGGACACCCCAGATTCCATGCTCTCGAGCCTGGCTCGCATCCCAGGGTGGGAATTGCTTGCCAACGGTCCGGACGTATGGCCATCCACCGCCGCGAGCCAGCTCAGTAGCCTTAGCGCTGGCCTCACGCAGGGCATCGAGCTTGTCCTTGTCGACGATGGACTTGATCACGACAAATCCATCGCGGTTCAGTTGGTCAAGATATGGCGAGGCTGGCATGATGGGGGCTGCTGGCCTTGCCAATGTGGGGTTTCGCACGTTGAGATGTTTGGCCCGCCAGCCGATGATATAGGGCAGAGTATAGTACGGCCTGTGGCTTGCAGCAGCTCGGCCCAAGGGGTATGAGCTATGGCCAGAAATGATTTGAGATCTGGGGCTTCTCGGACGAGCAAAAGCGACGAGATCCTTGTCGTGGAGGTTTGCAGAAACGTCTCGGCGCTGTCTGATGCCGGGGGCTACGGCTTTTTTTGTGCTGGCGAGCCAGATGCAAGAGCCCTCATGGTGTGGGGAATATTTATCACTAGGTGGTCGCATTACTCACGGCTTGTTGCATCTCACATCACACACTCGCTCGCACACTGTACTGTCGAGTGTTTGCTGCTGGTGGAGGTTGAGTTCAGCCGGGGTCAACGGGCGGCAAGTAACGTAGCAGTTGGGCAGGGACGAGATTAAACGGCTTGTGTCGGCGGCAATGCGGCATTGAGGCTCATGTCATGGCAGCCTTGGTTATCATGATACCTAGTCGCTCATCACCCATTATATTCCAAATCCCTGAGCTCAAACGCCTCTCTTGAGTGGCCCATCCTTTTCTGTATCAGCCTCACTCCAGTCGTCATCACCTTCCATCTTAAACCAGCGCATCCTCTCCCCCTTTTTGTCTTCCTCTCATATCGTCGCCTCACCTACACGCCTCTGCAGACCACTTCACAGCAAACCCCCTCACCGTCTTCTGTACCTCCAAGTCGCCGGGATCATTCTCGAACAGCGGCTTATCCAGCCGTCGCTCGGCAATCTGCTCAACCTCGAAGCCCTGCTCACGCGCAACGTCAAAGAAGCGCTCGTCGAGCTCCTTCTTCCACGGCCGGTACGACGTGAAGAAGACGTAGGCGACGCTGTCGCGCGAGACTCGCATCGTCTCCCGGATCGTCTTGACCAGGGCACCGTGTTCGCTGTGGCGGAAGAGCAGATCTGCCAGGATGAGCACATCAAAGCGATCCTTGGGGGTTTCTTGCTGCTGGTCTGATGATGACGAGGTGGTGTTGAGATGAGTGAGGAGTGGGACAGGGTCAGCGCCCCAGACGAAGCCTACGGCATCAACGACGTCGGCGATGTGTCCCCGAGGCTCAACTGTTTCATCGCATTCGTCAATGTTTTTCTGCATGACCCTGATGATGTCAGGGTCCGGAAAGTCCGTCACGACGACCTTGCGCGCACCGAGGATGGCTGCAACCAGACTGGGCAGGCCAGCCGCAGCACCGAGCTCCAGGATTGTCCTATCGCGCACGCGGGATGGATCTTCCTCAAAGAAGTCTGCAATCATCTTGGCGCCGTTCCATAGGTGGTGAGCCTCCGTGGGGCTGGCGCCGACAAGATGCAGCGTTATAGGCTTGCCGCTCTGCATCGTGAAGACCTGAGATGTAGGCGGTGGAGTGGGTGGGTAGTAGTCCTCCGGGTCGTCCATCAGGCCGTCGAAGCCGTAGTCTACTTCGTTGGCCATTGCGATGAGGGTTTTCGACTGTGTGAGTTGGGTGGGAGACGTGATTTTTTTAGGCCGATAAAAGAAGACGGAGCAAGCGCTATCGATCGGTAAAACCTGGTTCCTTGATAAGTTCTGACCGGTGCTTGCGTCTCTGACTCTGATCCGCCCAAAAGACTCAGTACCAACGGCAGAGTGTCGCTCCGTCTGCTGAATGTTTGATGCCGTGAAAGAGTTTTGATCAGAGTGGGCCGAATGTGCGCTCCCACAGTGCGCCAAAAAGTAAACCCAATCCAACCCGCCCAAACACCATCCCCAATAACGCCCATTGTGTTCCCAGAGGTGCACCACAGAGCCGCCGATATGGACAAGATGTGACGCCGGAAAGCCCCAACCTCTCAAGGAGAGGTACGCCTTCATCTTCGTCTTGCTCTTATCCAAACCGCTGACGCGCCAACTCCTTCAACATGCCCATCGTCCCCTCCTCTCTCTCCCTCCACGCTCTCCTCTTTTCCTCAATCTCCTCCCGCTTGGCTCTCTCTATCTCCTCCCTCCGTATCTCTCTCTCCGTCTTGCGCCGCTGCTCATTTTCTTTTGCCTTCTTGTACTCGTCCAGTGAGTCTCCGCCACCCATCAACTCTCTCTCGTCGCCCACCTCCATGGCGCCAGGGCTCTTGTCGCGGAACGAGCGCATCTTGTCTGCAACCGCCGCGCGCTTCTCGAGCATGCGCTCGCGTGTTCCGGGTTCGGCGCGCGGGACCAGTTCGTCTAGGCGCTCTCGTTGTAGGGTGCGATCGGCTTTGCGCTCTGACCGGAGGTCGGCGATAGAGGCTTGCTTGTCTTCTTCTGCGAGCTCGGCGCGAAGAGAAAGATCCTGAAGAGTAGGGATACCCGGACCAGAGCGGCGTTCCCGGTCTGATATAGGGAGGGTAGGGCCGTAATCATCCTCATCCTCACTGTCCACGTCCCTCTCCTTGTCATCATCATCACCACCGTTCGGGCGCTCCTGTCTCTCGTCCTTGCGCCCCGTAGAATGCCTAGTGGGAGGTGCGCTCGGGTTATCCGCACTGACCCGGGCAAACATCTCCGGATCATACCATCCCTCTGCCAACTCTCCTCGATTCCATTTCCCGACAAAGCTCTTCCATCTTCCTCTCACCTCGCGATCATCCATCTCTTCGATATCCTTTTGCTTCTGCAGACTGAGATAGTCGGCAAAGAGAGGCTCAAACGCCGGCAGATCGCCCTTGGATAGCGGTCTCGCGTTAAACGGGAGCTTCACCGAGGTCTCAGCCGTGCGACTTCGGTGATCTCGATGCCGATGCGATGAGCGATGCTTGGACGATGGGTGACGGCCGCTTGGCTCATTGGAGTGTCTGTCATGGCGCGAAGATGACGATGTCTTTGCTCGTTTGTAAGCTGGCGATCGAGAGCGTGAGGCTGTGTTTCGCCGATAAGCGTCGCGATCCTGACTTCTCCTTTCAGGTCTGTCGCGAGAATCATGTTGGTGACGCGGCGACCTTTCGCGAATTCGGCTTCTATGTTCCATCCCTGACAATCAGTTAATGAGTGGCCGTATACTGTAAAGCCGTCAGGATGTTACTATTCAAAAAATTTTGAGCCAAATCCAGGAAAAGTAGGTATAGATGAAGTTCAAAGCTCACCGAGCACCAGATTTTGTTGTCACAGGGCGGCACAGTGCGCCCCGCTTTTCCTCAACGTCGCCATGGACAGGCGCTAGGAAGGAAACAAGCACCGAGATGAAGTAACTGATCTTGATCAAGAGGAGTTATTTTGTATTTCTTTTACCGAATTTTTCTGGCGCTTCTGTCATTTTCAGTCGCCCAGCGACGGCCTCCATCATCCCAGATGTCTAAGGGTATCATTAAATCGCAACCTATCAACCAGCTCAGACTTTTTACCTTCGTCTTCGCTCAACCTCCCAGCCTCTCCTTGCTCTCAGCAAGTTTGGCCTTTTCTCAGTGAAACATCCGTACAGGCTGATTTCGATACTCAGGCTCATATTCGTCTTATACTTGGCTTCCCCCCTCTGGCAATGCCTCGGCATTGCCATGGATTACGCAACCAAGACATTGGCAATCGTCTCCGCAGGGACAGCTTGACTGATCGCCCGCACACGAGTCTCCGAATGGATAGCTGACGAAGAAGAAGTCATTGGCCGACAAGGCTTGCTCTTCGCTGAGGCCCGAGGCCGCCTCGGACGGAGTCTGTGGTGCAACTGGAGAAACCGTTCCTTCAACGGGGCCAACAGTAACCACCGTAGTTCCGTTAGAACCATTAGTTGTCGCGATATCTGCTCTTCCGTGTCCATTGGCTTGAGTATATCCCCCGTTTGCATGCGGCGGCGCCCTTTGGGAATCGTCCATCATACTCTCCCACGCAGACTTGACGTAATTCTGCGTTGCTTCGTTGTAAGGGTGCGCAGCACAGCCTATACACTGGCAAGACGCACCACAGCTGCACTGATGAGACGTTCCGGCGGATGAATGGGAAGTATGGGGAGCACCTGGGAGAGGGTATGGGGCTGTTCCGGGCATGCCGTAGGGAGAGGGCATGCCACCTTGACCCGCAAACGTCATTGAAGCCATAACCTGTCTCCACTGCTCGGGTTGGAGAGGCTGTAGATAGGAGCCGTACTGAGGCGGATAGGTAAAAACGGTTGGTTGAGGATAGTAGGCATACATTCCGTTTGGCATCATAATTGGCGGAAAGGGCGATATTACCATGCCGCTGGGCGTCGATGCTTCGGATGTGGGTACAGTGTCGGCAGTTTGATCGGGTTTGGGTGAGTTGATGCCAGACGAACAGCAGCTTTTGGCCTTGGTCTTGGTGGGAGGACTCGGCACTGAAGGAAGTGTTGATGGAACAGATGAACCATTTTCATTACCACCACCTCCGCAGCACGAACCGACCTTCGCGACCGGTTCGCTTGTTTGATCCTGCACTTGAGCATTCGCGGCGGGATGGCTGGCCATCATTGATTTGGAGTCGTCCGGGCTCATCATGGGAGGAGGCATATGTGGTTGAAACATGGGATACATGGTTGGTCCAAAGGGTCCTTCAGCTGGTGTCATACCCATAGCTCCATAAGGAGACATGTTGGGAAGAGGTGCTGCCGGCTTCTGAGGCATGCCATCATAAGCGGGCATGATATTGAGCATATTAGGATCCATTCTCTGAAGCGCAACGGGATCAACGGACTGCCTCCGACTAGAAGCGCCGCTCTTGGCATTCGTCTTCTGTACCCGGTAGCTAGAACTCGTCTTACTAGCAGGGCTTTGGGGTGTCGATTCGCTGGTAGAGTCACCATTCTCGGGCTTAACGGAAGCTGGCGATTCAGCGCTTTTGTTGGAACCACAGTGACACTGTTGCTTCTTGGGGATCGCCGCCGTGACTCTGCCACAGGAGCATGGACGCGACGCCGGGTGAGGACAGGAACTGAGAGGCCGACCAGGTTTGCGTACAGGCACCATCAATCGCTCGTTGGCGTGTGTGCACTTGGTTGAGCGATGGCCGCGGATACATGGCTCACTATTAGGCTAACAGTCAGTCAAGGGTTAGGGTGAAAAGAGTCGCTGGATACCATTGATCATGCGACCAAACGAGAAGAGACGTACCAGGCCATCTTTTGGCCGTTGATGAGAGGCATGATGAGAGTGCAGTCGGGAGACGTGTGTAACGAATGACAAGAGGTGGAGCAGGACGGGCGGCTTGGATGATTGTAATCGGCTCAAAGCCGCACCTCGAAGCCTACAGGGAAAGCGCAAATCCGCCCAAAGTCGACATGAAGGCGGAGGAATACAGGCGGGACGATGTCGATATCTCGGCGGCACTCGAGGGAGAAGACGAGGGACCCAGAAAGTTTGCGCGACGGGCAGCGGGTAGCGGGTAGCTGAAAGTCGAGTCTCGAGGTCGCAGGTGGGATTGGTCGTGGTAGGGTTGGCGGCGATGGCGGGAACCAGGCAAGAGGAGAATTCAGAGAGGCGCAAGCACCCAGAATAGAAGACGAATTGGATAATATGTGCAAGGAACAATGTGAGGCGAGTTTGAGGTTCGAAAAGTCTCGCCTTTGGCCGTTGGAGGTGACGGTTGTTGGATGAAGGAAAGCAGGTGCGATCCAGATCCAGGCCCAGGACCCAGGGACCCAAGTCAGCAGGCGCCGCCCGCCTGTGCGCGCCCATGAACCTGCCTCCAAAGGTTGCTTGCCCCCCACCATGCGGGGGGTCGACACCAGCAAGCGCGCCCCAGGGAGCACCTAAACCCAGCTAGGCACTTGGCTCGCACCTCACTACCACCCAGCAGGTGCCCCTAAAGTGCCTGCTTCCCGCTATGCGACAGCGCCTACAGTACTTCCCGGGGCCAGTGCCGAGCTTCAAGGGCCGAGTCAACGATGGGATGGGTGAATGCGTTTGTGCTCGTACGATACAAGCACTCGAATGCACAGACAAGAGAGACGTCAACACCAAATGTCCCAGGCCATGGCAAGCAAGCAATGGGTG
>JAAGWO010000926.1:0-34554 GCA_013266205.1 Fusarium decemcellulare | reverse complement strand
GAGTATTAGAGGGGATGGGATGGTTTGGCAGGCCGGGAACCAGGGGGATCGGTCGGGGAGGTGCAGGGGACGGGCGGTGGTCGCGTCTGAAGTACCTGTCGGCAGAAATACCTGTGCGGGTGCGCTCTAGACCTGAGGGCGCGCTGGAAATGGCTGCGAATTACAGTTTAGGGCCGCTGGAACAAGTACCGGCTAGCCGAAGCTACTTAGGTGATGGTGAGGTGGTGCCGGAACCTTCGTTAGGCTGGTTCAGGTTGGCGGGCTTGGCCAGCGCCACAGCGTCGATTGGGTAGCGGTAGAGGAGCAGGGCCCCTGTAGCAATATTCACGCTGGACCTGTCGGGAGGTGGGATGGAAGCTTTCAAATCAAGAGATGCCCGAGAAGAGGCAAAGGCGGCGGGTAAGGAATTTGCAATGTGGTAGTAATCAATTTCCGGCTTCTTGTCCAGCCTTGGTGAATGGCTGGCCGGCTACCCAGCTGAGTGAGTAAGTGCCAGCATCTAAGATGCCCTAATGCATGAAGGCATGAAGACAGCCCGTGAGATCCAATGTCACCGGAACCAAAAAACCCAAGATTGCACATGGAGAAAAATACGAGCGGACGACCCATTCTCAAAGCAGAAGGAAGCGAGAAAGTGCGCCCTCAAAAACGCATATCGTGCGTAATATGGGGTCCTTGCAATCGATCTCTTCTACCGCTGATCTCGCAGTGCCAAATGGCGGCGTTCCAATGCTCCAGAGTTCCACAAGCCATGCCCGCCTTCGCGCTGATCGTGACGAAGTTGACAAGGGCAGAGCCGCCGCTAAGATTCACAAGTCTCACGTCTGGCTGTTGATCACTGGTCGTCGAAACCTCACTCGGCCGTCTTGTTCGCCTCTGCTTGCTGATGCCAATGTCATGCACAAGAGATGAGCAGAGGCTGAGTTGGCCCTCGGGGCCTCGATATCCGTGTCTGTTGCCCCTGGGCCATAAGCATCAGCATATTCCTTTCCTAGATAGTTAACCGACAGTCTGGATAATCCGGCCAAAAACCGCCATTTGAAACCGAGGCAGCGAGACGAGACGGACAATCACAGGTTTGCGAAGCACCTGCATACGCTGAAGCATTTTGACGGCGCCGTGAACCCCGTGATGCCACGAAAGCAACCCATCATGGCGAGACGCCAGCCCAGGATCCCGGGCAGCATCTCTTTCTCCCTCACAGCAGCAGTACCATCACCACAACCACCACAACCACCACCAGCTCTCCCCTGTCCCTCCCCAAGGCTCGGCGCCTGAGAGGAAGCCACGGAGAATGGCAGCTCCAAGCTGCTGTGCGCTGATTCGTGGAGCGTCGGAGCATGAAACGGTGAGACCCTGGACCCTGGGATCGGGCGGCTGCAAGTGATAGGCCACGCGCCGGCCCAGGATGAAACCGACCGTGTTTCGACCAGGGCTGCTCGGATGACGCTGTCGGGGTTAAAAGGCGCGTGCAAGAGCAGGGAAGCCCGATTCCACTAGAAGCTGCTTGCACAGCTGGATGACGATGGAGAAGACCATGATGATCATGATGACGAGGCGGTTCTCTCGGGTTCTAGTGTTGAACGTAGGTGTTGCTCACGAGCGGAGCGGGGCCACAGGTTGTTTCAGAGGGAGGAGCAGCCCTAGAAGACCCAAGGTACGCTTGTGTGCTGTATGAGCTTTACTGTCTTCTTCTGTATCTGCCTGCGTGCATGGAAGGCTTGGTAATTGCTCATGCATGAGGGGAAAGTGGAGAGAGAGCGGAGCACGTTGATGTTGTTGTCGTTGCTGCTGTCAGCTCGAACCCACTAGTACTGTATCTGTCCATGCCTGCTGCCCTCGATCCACTGGGGTTCCGAGCTGTGGGTGAGTGAACAATTGCTGGGATGGACGTCTCCAAGTCTCATCAACCACCCATGCTCGTTGCACCCGACGACGTGGCAGCAGCCGCCACGAACGTCTCTGGCATCAAGGGGAACAAAGCACGGGAGTGAGACTCCCACATCTCGAAAACTCACACAAACAAGAGTTTCTAAAAAGAGCAACATGAAATGAAACACGCAAACTGGTACGTGCAACCTACCTATCTCCCGTCAATGCATCCCGCCCATCGTCCGTCCATCCATGCCCAGCTTTGTTGAGATGCTGGGCGACCAACCAGAAGCGCCCCGTCGTGTTTCATCTTGACCTTTTCTTTTCCTTTTTGGTCCTTTGCGCGACATCGCGGCCTGGCTTACATGGCAAGGACCAATGCTTCCCGCAAGGACAGAGTGAAACAATGAGCTGAGCAAAGCTGCAAGCGTTCCACTTGCTGACCGCCATCAGCCAAGAGCAACAGAGGCCTCGACGCTGCAGCCGTGGTTTGTTTCAATCGCTTCCGGGATCCAGACTGCCGGACTGCGGGAGCCATAGAGCCTCACTCGAGTCTGGCTGGAACCCACCAGAACGTGAGCCAGGAAGAAGCAACCGCCGTCTTTGTCGCGCGGCTAGATGACCCAAGAGCCTCAGACTGGGAATAGTAGCAAGACCACCGCTTCAGTAAACAACAACATCACCAACATGTTTCGTCCCTCTCGGGACCGACGGAGACTCAGGGCGCCAGAAAGTGGCTGTTCGTGAAATGCGTGCCCGAGCAGCAAGGTTCTGCCCTGTAGCTCCATATCTCAGAATCCCAACTGTTGATCTATCCGTCTTGCTCATGTGCCTCTCGCAAGCATTGAGCATGAGCACCATTTACCTTTGCGTACCTTGCATCTAGGTGATGCAACCAGAAACAAAAGAAGCAAGGCCGTCAGCTCTAATGACAGGTGAGGCCCTCAATGCATCACGGCTAGCCACGTGGTTGCAGTCCAGGCCTTGATCATAAAGGTCTGGTCTTTCCAGGGCACACAGGTGGACATGCTTCAACAATGCATAGATATGCTCTTCTTTTTTTAGACACGGCATATGAGTGACACTCTAGTTGGGATTCATCCTTTCTTTTTGTCTTCTCGGTTTGCCGTGCGGACTTGCCACCTGCAACGGTTCAAAGAGTGAGAAATACGTGTCTCAAAGTCTCTACTACCCTTCTATGTTTGGTCAACTAGGTTTGCTGAAGCGAAGAAGGTGCAGTGTAGACCAAGCGTGGACCGAAGCATAGAATGGGTCAAGATGAGTATGTCTGAATGAACACACCTTGCGCTTAAATAAACTCCGAAACGATGTACGCTGACGGAAAGTATGTGATAACCTGGTCTTGACAAGATATATACTCTCTAGGTCAACTCAGTTAAGACGCAAAATAGAGTTCTTGGACTTTTCCAGGGAGGTTGTAATGACAATAGAACTCTACCATTTTCCCGAGATGGAGCGATGTCGGATGTGCTTGCCGTCATTGAGAAAAGCTATTCTCACTAATTAGGTTCTCAGTCACCAACTGCTCGCCAACTTCCCTCATTTTCCTTCACTGCCTCTCTCCCAAAGCAGCCTCGCTCTCATCGACTTCTCGACCCCCATAGTCACTGATTTTACACCCTCACTCCTCAGCTTACAACCTCGTGCCTCCGATTCGATCAAGTGATCAACCTCGTTCGCGCCGTTCCGTGGTGTGGAACCCCGCATGAGGACAGGGCTAGTAACCCACTATCTGGGATGCAGCAGGTACACGCCTCGAGTCTGCTAGTATATACCTCGCGGGGACAACTTCAACCCACAACTCACAGAAAATCATTGCTCCCCCACGATTGCGACATCACAACGTCCTCTTTGGTGTGCGCCCTGGATCCAATCCCAGCACGTCAAACCCAATCGCGGCCCCCCCCTTGCACGAACTCAGACGGCATCGCGTGAGGAAATAGAGTCAAACGTCCTGCCAATTGTCCTCATCCCACGCTCACTCTATCCCATCTCCCTGTCTGCCTCCATTTGCAGCCCAGACATCAGGAGGTTGCGGCCGTCCGCGTCGCCTGTACGAATCGGTTGAGTCGAGAGGTTCGGGCGTCTCCGCAGACCGCTTGACAGTTGCCATCTCTCTTCTCGGCTCCCTCTCTTGCCCCGATTTGAATCACCAGTCTCGCCCGATCCGGCTACACCGACTCACCAACAAGGCATCATGACCAGCCAACGCAAGCCCATTGTCAGCTTCCTGGGGCCAGTCGCCTCCTACTCGCACCAGGTGAGACCATCCCACCGTTGCCCCCTTCATGGCAAGTTGCATGGCACTAAACTGGGCCGACCTGGCCGTGCAGGCTGTTCGCCAGGCCTTCTCCGACTCAACCTGGGAACTCCAGCCCGCAGTCACCATAGACGGTAAGTAACCCGGTGGTGAAATGCCGCCGTCGGACTCCCCGTCGCTGATGCTCGTTTGCGTAGATGTCTTTGACCAGGTTCAGGACGGCCAAGTGCAGGCTGGTGTCGTGCCCTTTGAGAACTCTACCAATGGCTCCGTAGTCTTCACTCTGGATAATCTAGCCGATAGAGCCAACCGCTACCCAGACATCACCGTCGATGGCGAGACGTATGTCGATGTCCACCATTGCCTTGTCGGGCATAAAAATCCTACACCGGCTCTTGAGGACACTGCCGAGGGGTCAGGTACTTGCACACCCACGGCCACGGATCCATCACCCTCAAAGCCGCGGTCCAGGCCCCTGAGCAGCCTCAAGCACATCCAGCGGCTGTACTCTCACCCTCAGGCCTTTGGCCAGTGTACCGCCTTTATCTCCACCTACCTCAAGGGGGTCGAAATTTTCGAGGTTAGCTCAACCAGCAAGGCGGCTGAAATTGTGAGCAAGGATACCACGGGAACATGGGCCGCCATCTCGAGCGAGCTCGCCGCCGAAGTTCACGGTCTGGATTTTCTGGGCAAGTCGATTGAAGATCGAGAAGACAACACGACCCGGTTCTTGATCATTGGCACCAACGCCTCGGGACCCAAGGACTGGGAACAGGCCAAGCACGCCATCGCCCAGAAGGGAAGCAAGTCACTTGTCTCGTTCACAGTGCCTCACACTTCACCGGGAGCTCTAGCAGATGCGCTGAGCTGCTTCCGCGCCTTTAACCTCAACCTGACCAGCATCAACAGTCGGCCCAGCCTAGTGCAGCCTTTCCAGTACATATTCTTCGTCGAGTTCGAGGGTCACAAGCACGACGATCCGGATGGGCGGGTCAAGGGTGCGCTGGAAAAGATTAGTCGCGTGGCCGAGAGCTGGAGGTGGCTTGGGAGCTGGGAGAGATACAGATAACTTCCATGACCAGCAACAAACAGAACAGACCATTCTCCCACGCGCCTCTGCGGCGATAACTCCACTCCCTGTCAACTGTCACGCTCCGCTGCATACATAGGTACATACCTACCAAGCTTCGATGCAAGGGCATCGTGAGAGAGGCTGCGGCGGCGGGATGTCCTCGCCCTAACCCAGTAGGTAGCTCGCGGAAACCAACCGCCCCTAGAAGCATTGAAGAATTCCCCGTAAGGTGGTGGGGCTACCTAGCTATTGCGTGCTCGTCGACATTGCCCTACTGGGTGCTCTGGCAGGCATTTGACAGACACATTGGGAGCACGACCGAGCCGTTCCACGTTGCCGATGTGTCGAACGGGCAGAGGAAAAAAACGGGAATATCGACAGGTATAGTAGATACTTATCAACATCTGCATCAAGCACACGGCCCACGCCCCCCCTCCATGCGCTTCGCTCCACGGGATCATCGCCACCCTGCCAAGGGCTACCCACGCGGGCGTTGAGACTCTATCCCACCGATGCGCCCACTATCCGGAACCCGCGAACCTATTGGCAGCGTCGGACTTACGCGATGAGATCCCCATCGGGCATTCAGCACGTCGCGATGGGAGGAGAGCTGGCGGATTTGGGCCCGTTGGGATTGGCTTGCAGCAGGCTGGACCACAGCGTGGGGTCAAGTCATCCGGAGCCATTGGCCCTCGCCAACGGGATTGGAGAGATGTCGAGGGCAGAACCAGGATGAGACGCCGAGGGCCCGTGAGAGTCTTGTGGAAGGACGCACCAGGAGTCAATGAGAGGCCGGCAAATTCAGCAGAAAAGAGGCGTATATTCCTCTAGCTGCCACAGCGGATACGACTATCGGCCACTATGACGTTGACGCCGCCTGCGCTGCACTCAATGAGGGTCGCCCACTGGCACACACCCAGGGTTGGCGTGGGAAGATCTGGGCCCCCTGGTGGAGCGGCTACGGACCATCGCTCGAACGTTAAATATCGGGCGACGGTCCGGAAGCTGGACGAAGCAAACTCTGTAGCTTCTCTTGCCGACTTGCCTTGCCTTTTATCAGCTTGAGCTGCTGCTTCAGAGCCTCGGGGGCCTTCCTCTTCCTCTCAACCCTTTTGCAACAACTCCAACTTCATGTTGAGACAACAACACTTGTCTGCTATCTCTCCCTTTGCTTCCTGGTTCTTCCAACCAAAATGGCGCTCCGCCCTATCTTTGCTGCCACGCACCCACGTGCATGCTCTACGGCCTTCGAAAGGGTATGTCTTGAGCTCCCCAGATCATCATCTCTGCGCGCCGCCCTTCCAGCCTCTTGGCCGAGAGGATGGCCATGCGCCCCGGTTCAAAGTCGCGCAGTGGTGCTGACCATGTTTGACAGGTCTTCATGACTCGTCGTGATATCCTGGAGAGTGTTCACGAACCCTTTGGGGATGCCTTCTACTACGGCCCCGAGTTTCTGAGCGATCGCTTCAGAGACGATGCCGGCCAGCGTGAGCGCAGCGGCTTCGCCGACAAGACGTACAAGGACATTCTTGATCAAGTCATGGATGCTGGAAAAGAGGTTCGTCTTTGTTTTCCCCTCTTGTTCGTCTATTTTTGATGCGATTTCCGAACTCCCCGAACTCCCCGTCAACCCCGCCCTCTCCAGTGAGGGGAAAGAGACGATTGTGATGTCAACTCTGGTCCACAGCTTGTTTTTTTCACACTCTTGTGCCTTGGCCAATTGAGTTTCCCCGAGGCTGCAGACAGTGTCGCACAGTTACATCCTTATCGCCCATGAGAATAATCCGACATGTCAATTGTCGCCGCCCGTCGTGACATAACATGATGATTACCTACTATGTGCTGTATGAGACACCATGCTTATACCATGTACTTAGGGCAAGCGAATCTTCATCAAGGATATGGCTTACTACCTTATGACCCCGGACGGCAAGTCAACCAAGACGGCCCCGTCCCTGGGCAAGGAGGAGCCCGGCAACCCAACTGTGTTGCCGTTGGAGATCCTGAAGCAATTCCAGTTCACATTCCTCATCCGCCACCCTCGCAGGGCCATCCCGTCGTACTACCGGTGCACGGTGCCGCCTCTGGATGAGGTCACGGGCTTCTATGAGTTTATGCCCAACGAGGCCGGCTACGAGGAGCTTGTGCGTCTCTTCGACTACCTGCTCGAGCAGGGCATTGTCGACCGGGACAACCTTGTCGTTGTCGATGCTGACGACCTCTTGGACAACCCGGAGAAGACGATCCGTCTCTACTGCGAGAAGACGGGCATTGACTTCAAGCCCGAGATGCTCGAGTGGAATGACGCCGACAGCAGCCACGCCCGCGATGCGTTTGAGAAGTGGAACGGCTTCCACAACGACGCCATCAAGAGCTCGGCTCTCAGGCCGCGCACCCACGCCCAGGTAAGTTGACGGTTTTATTAAATCGCTGTCCCCTTTCCCCCATCCTCCACCTGCTTGTCTGCGTCAACAACTGCTTGCTGTTCGTTCGCTCTTCTCGTGGTTGGATTATCAAGCTGATTTTGACTAACAAAAGAAGACTTCGACTACCGAATCGGAGAACAAGGAGTGGACCGCCAAATATGGGGCCGAGGCGCAAAAGGTGATCCGCAAGACCGTTGAGGATAACGTCGCTCACTACGAGTACCTGAAGCAGTTTGCACTGCCCATTTAAGTGGTTGGGAAGCACACGTGCGCTCTACTGTTTCTTTGCTCTGTTTTCTTCTGGGGTTTTTGCTGGGTTTTCTTTGCTGTCTCTGCCCCTCCTCAGATTGGACCATGTACCGGGGAATAATGAATCCTGGGGCTTCACGTATGATTTATGACCGTCTTTGGATTTAGTTGATGGTACAGCTATGATACAACGACTTGGCTCCACGCCATTCCATGAATTTTATACATCCAGATTTGACAAACTTTGCTGCCAACTCTTTCACGACCAAACTCCTTATGATCCCATCTAACTGCATCGCTCTTCTGTCCCATTCGTCATAAATTTGTTCCAATGCTGAATCGAGTACGAGGCGGTGCCTTATTGCGGTGTGTGCTGTGTTGCATCCTTCTTCTCGCCATCTTGCTCCTCCTTCTTGTCCTTGACAGACTCGGGCTCAGCGTCAGGCGCTGCCTCAACGGCCGTCTCCTCCACGGGCTTCTCAGAAACGTAGGTAGGGTTCTCAAAAAGCTCGTGCGTGACGTTGCCAGACCATGACTCAGCATATTCTTTGTCCTGGTCGTTCGCCCAGCTCACCGTCACATCCAAGAGCTCTCCCGTAGCCCCCTTCGTAGCGTCAACCGCCACAATCCTGTTTCCGCGACCGAGACCTCCCAGGACTGCGGCCATGTCGGCAACTGAATTTTGCTTCTGGGCGTTGAGAGCAATGCCGCGCTCTTCCTTGGTGCGGATTGGGCGATAGCCCTTGTTGCCCTTCTTCTCCTCCTCGGTGATCCTCTTGCGGTCGGCGGCGGTGTACTCCTCGGGCCGCTTGTACCGGAACTCATTGTCCCATGCCACCTCGTGCAGATGCTTCAGCTCACGCAGCTTCTGGAAGACGGAGCGACCGACGGCACCCTGACCGGCGGGAAAGGAGATGCGGGCGAAGGGGGACCAGTAGTCCTTGCGAAGCTTTGCGGGTTTCGTCTTTTTGCCATTGAAGGGAAGCTGTTTGAGATCGTGAAAGCCCTGTAGGCAAAGTATTAGGTCAAGGCCACGAGTAAGGTACTCAAATTCTGTAGAATTTTTTATGATTGAACTCACGTTGAGCTTCTCGTCAAAGCTGTAAATGATCTGGTCTGACCTTCGGTGTCCAAAGACCCAGATGTTCTCGCCGTGACCCTCGGGGCCTACAAAACCCGTCGTAGTGCGCCGAGGCCGACCTGAGTGAGCCTGTCGCACACATATCCGTACATAGCAGGGCAATTGGCCCAGGCGGGATCCCTGTGCCGCATTCATGGTGGCCGCTGTGAGGTTGATATGGGCTGGCTCATGAGACTTTGGGAAAAACCTCCCACTGGGACGGCTCAAATTGCACGGTCATGTGATGGAGACGGTTCAGACGGGAGCTGTGATGGTCATGTGACGATAAGATAAGAACAGCCCATGAAACTGAGTAGAGGAAGTACTTTATCCAACGCTCGAATTGAATAACTTTAGTAAGGAAAGTAGGTATCTACGTAAATAAAGCATTAGGCAAATAATGCTAGGGAAATGGTCATAAGAGGATTAGAGGTCTTTTTTCCACTTTTTGATTACTTTTATTGATTCCCTTGATAAGAATCCCTATCAACTTCCGTAACAAGGACCGGCAAAGTACCTACCGTTTCAACCGTGTGCAGGGGCTGCCCACTTTTGCCCACTCAAGCTGACTGCGGGCAGTTTGAAAGAAAAGAGGCCTTAGCCAGATTGGCTGACATAATAATTCACCCACTTTCTCGCTACTTCTAGCAGCATCTTTTGCAACTTATTTCAACCGCGCTCATCTTTGCCCCACCATGTTGTGGTTCTTTTGTCAAGCCGTGGCTGAGCTGAGAGTGACATCACGAAGACTCCCGAAGCTTCTGGCACTGGCTGGATGCTTCTACCTGCTGCTGCGAGAGCCTGCTTGAGTCTGCCTGAGGGATCTCGATGCTTCACGTCGGACGATTCGCTCCACCAAAGGTTTCCATGGGAATATCCTGATTCCTGTTCGAGATCCACCCAGTTCGTGAATAAATTCACCTCTTTGAAGCCTTTCTGTGCCAACTTTCCTCTCTTCCCATCCATACAGCAACAAATACCCCACAACCGCATCAAACGATACCCAACCTTCCGAGGTCAGGAAACCTGACGGAAGCAGCCCTTTCCTTTCATCCTTGGGCCACGATAACTAAGTGACACACGCATACAACCATCACCATATATCATAATTCCTTGTTTTCACAGTCCATCGTTTCCGCCACTACTACTACACCACCACCGCCGTCATGAACTCCCGCATGGACTTCACGGACCGGGCACAGAAGGCCGTGGAGGATGCCATGGCCCTGGCTGAGCAATACGCTCACTCCCAGCTCGTGCCAGTGCATCTTGCCGTGTCCTTGCTCGACCCTCCTCCGGACCCTTCCAAAGACCAACAGAACGCTCCCGCGGTCACCAGTACACTGTTCCGGCAGGTGGTTGAGCGAGCCCACGGCGACCCGCAGCTCTTCGATCGAGCCCTCAAGAAGACCCTCGTTCGACTCCCCAGCCAAGATCCTCCGCCTGAGCATGTGTCCCTAGCGCCGCAGTTCCACAACGTCCTGCGAAAGGCACTGGAGCTGCAAAAGGTGCAGAAGGACACCTACGTCGGCGTCGACCACCTAATTACCGCTCTTTCCGATGAGTCGACCATCCAAGCGGCCCTCAAGGAGGCCAACGTCCCCAAGCCCAAGCTCATTCAAGAGGCCGTACAAGCCATCCGCGGAACCAAGCGAGTCGACAGCAAGACGGCCGACACTGAGGAGGAGAACGAGAACCTGGCCAAGTTTACTATCGACATGACCGAGATGGCTCGGGACAAGAAGATCGACCCTGTCATTGGTCGAGAAGAAGAGATCCGTCGAGTCGTACGAATTCTGTCCCGACGAACCAAGAACAACCCCGTCCTCATCGGTGAACCCGGTGTAGGTAAAACCACTGTCGTTGAAGGACTGGCCCAGCGAATCGTCAACCGAGACGTGCCCGACAACTTGAAATCGTGCAAGCTGCTCTCGCTCGATGTGGGTGCGCTCGTTGCTGGCAGCAAGTACCGAGGAGAGTTTGAAGAGAGAATGAAGGGCGTGTTAAAAGAGATCACCGAGTCCAAGGACGTCATTATCTTGTTCGTCGATGAGATCCACCTTCTCATGGGCGCTGGTTCGTCTGGCGAGGGAGGTATGGACGCCGCCAACCTTCTCAAGCCCATGTTGGCCCGCGGCCAACTGCACTGCATCGGTGCAACCACCCTCGCTGAATACCGCAAGTACGTCGAGAAGGACGCTGCCTTCGAGCGTCGATTCCAGCAGGTTATCGTCAAGGAGCCCAGCATTGCCGAAACCGTATCCATTCTTCGAGGTCTCAAGGAGCGTTACGACCGACATCACCGTGTTACCATTCTTGACAGCGCTCTAGTAGCCTCTGCTAATCTAGCTGCTCGCTACCTCACCTCCCGACGAATGCCCGACTCAGCCATTGATCTTGTCGATGAAGCTGCCGCAGCTGTCCGTGTTGCCCGAGAATCTCAACCTGAAATCATCGATTCTCTTGAGCGGAAGCTTAGGCAGCTGATGATCGAAATTGCGGCCCTCGAAAAGGAACACGACGAGGCCTCCCAGACTCGTCTAGCGCAAGCAAGAAAGGATGCCAAGAACGTCGAGGAGGAGCTGCAGCCTCTCCGTGAAAAGTACCAGAGTGAGATCAAGCGAAGCGAGCAGATCCACCAAGCCAAGGTCAAGCTCGATGATCTCGAAAAGCGTCTCGAGGATGCCATGAACAATGGCGAGCACGCAAAGGCTGCCGATCTCAAGTATGGTGCCATACCCGAGCAGCAGGCTGTTATCAAGGAACTTGAAGCGCGCAAAGCTGCTGCCGACGCCGCCTTGAGCCGAACCGGTGCCGACACTGGGGGCGCCATGGTTACAGACATTGTCACCGCAGACAACATCAACGAAATTGTTGCCCGCTGGACTGGCATTCCGGTCACCCGCCTTCGAACTTCTGAGAAGGAGAAACTCATCCAGATGGAGAAGGTTCTCGGTAAGGTCGTGGTGGGCCAAAAGGAGGCGGTCCAATCCGTCGCCAATGCCATTCGACTCCAGCGGTCCGGCCTAAGCAATCCCAACCAGCCACCAAGCTTCCTGTTTTGCGGTCCCTCAGGAACCGGAAAGACCCTGCTCACCAAAGCTCTGGCCGAGTTCCTGTTCGACGATGCCAAAGCCATGATCCGTTTCGATATGTCCGAGTACCAGGAGCGCCACGCACTGAGCCGAATGATTGGTGCCCCCCCTGGATATGTTGGTCATGATGCTGGTGGTCAGCTTACCGAGGCTCTCCGCCGAAAGCCCTTCTCCATCTTGTTATTCGATGAGGTTGAGAAGGCAGCCAAGGAGATTCTGACTGTTCTTCTCCAGCTCATGGATGACGGCCGCATCACCGACGGCCAAGGCAGAGTTGTCGATGCCAAGAACTGCATTGTGGTCATGACCTCTAACTTGGGCGCTGAGTACCTTGTGCGCCCTGGCGTCAAGGAGGGTCGCGTTGACTCAGGCACTCGAGAAATGGTCATGAACGCCCTGCGCAACTACTTCCTGCCCGAGTTCCTCAACCGCATCAACTCGGTCGTCATCTTCAACCGACTTACGCGCAGAGAGATCCGCAAGATCGTCGATATACGCCTCGGTGAGATCCAGAAGCGCCTTGAAGACAATGGGCGCAAGGTGCACATCGACGTATCAGACGAGGCAAAGGACTACCTTGGCAATAGTGGCTACTCACCAGCTTACGGAGCTCGTCCTCTATCCCGCCTTATCGAGAAGGAGGTGCTCAACCGTCTTGCCATTCTCATTCTGCGCAACAATATTCGCGATGGCGAGTACGCGCGCGTTGAGCTCATTGATGGCAAGATTGTCGTGCTATCCAACCATTCTGACAGTGAGCTCGGTGAAGATGATGATATGATGGATGAGGAGGACGCAGTCGATGAGATGCTAGACGACATGGATCAGGATATCTATGACTAAACGAGTATCATGGCGCAAAGTGGAAGAGTGAAGGAGAGACATGCTATCAAGATGGATGAACCAAGTGTTATCTGAACGAGTTTGACGAATGCATGATGGCGTTGGGGAAACGGTACTAGGGAATTATTGTCTAGGGTTCATGTATTTAATTTATTGTCTAAGTAATTGTGGCATAAAAAAAGTTGGAATGGAATTACAAATCTGAGTCATTTTTGCAAGTGAGACATCACGACTATGGTGATATATTTTATCTTTTTTTTTCAACCTTGCTATGGAGGTCCTAAAAACACTGGTCCGTCTCCAGCCCAGCCAAAGTCGTCGATAACCATGGACCAATCAATACCTTGGAACGGGTCGAGCGAGCCGTTCAAGTCCTGGTTGGTATTTGCGTCTGTGTCCGTGTTGGTGTTTGTAACAGCCTGGTGAGGTTCTGCATCATAATCGTGAGTGTCTTGGTTCTCTGTTGAAGAAAATTGCGGACTTACGGAAGGCTTCGAGACCCCTATTTACACCCTCAGTGCTTTTCTTTGCCTCCTGCAGCGCGTCTTTGAAGTGGTTAAGGCACCAGTATGTGGTTGCAGCGCCGATACGCTCAGGCCACGCACCCACGGGCTCTTCCAACTTCGGCAGTAGGTTCCTCACAGACCAAAACGTCTCAAGGATGACGGATCCGCGTGCGGGCAAGTCACAGTCACGGACGGAGCAGCTCTGCACAACAGTCCGAACACGCAAAGCGAGAGCGTCGGCTTCGGCGAGGGAGACGTGGGGAGGGGCGGCGGTAGAATGCAGCATGGATAGGAGAATGCAGCCGGCGTCCACAGTGGCACGGTAGATCCAGTGTGTGCCATGGGTGAGGAACTGCGAGGTGGACTCGAGTGCGAGGGCGATGTTGATGAGGTCGTTGGATGTGTTGTAAGCGCGGAGGGCGTTGAGGGACAAGTTGGGGCGGAGGTTAGGAGGAGAGACGAAATAGTAGCACTGGATTTCGAGCTGAGCTGAGAGGAGCATGAATCGGGAGCAATCTAAACACAGTCACCATTAGTCACTTGTAACATAAGGACGCGTGTTGGCGTGGTGTTCATACCAGTCTCAACCCTTGTGACGAGCGGCTTTAGGAGCTCAAACTCGTCTTCCCAGTGCTTGACTACCGTCTCGGGAACTCCTTTGTGTGCAGAGATTTGTGCCGCCATAGCTGTATGTAGTCGATTAGTGAACTTTTGTAATTCAAACATTGTAAGCAGTTCCGGTGCAAGAGTATCCTTCACGATATCCTTGCATTGGGAGTCGTTGTGCTGTAAGAAGGGAGGCGGGATTCCAGCCCCAGTAGATATCCTAGTCCCATGACCCATTAGTCTTGTTCTTGTCATGTATGTGATTTAACTCACCTCTGAGCTAGAATGCAGCAGAATATCCAGGTCACTGACGCATCGTAGTTTGTCGAAGTCATCTGCTGACGCCCGCCTATCAGGAAGCTGGGGTGAGATCCACGGCCGGTATGCAGACCCAGCAACATACACGAACTCAGCGCGGTGTTGATGAGCGTCGGAGATGGATCTGTGACGAATCTTATTGTTGGAAAGGGCCAGGCGCAAATCACTAGGATAGCATGAATTGGCTCGAGGTCTAAAGCGACGGCGGCGGGCAATGTCCATATATCGCGGCTGAGAAGGGCGAGCAAGGCGGCAAAGATCTGTTCATCCCTAGCATACCGACGGCTGGCAACGAATATCACGGCCCAGAAAAGAGTTGGGCACGCCTCGTAGCATTGATCGGGGTCCTTTTTCCTCAGAATCGGCAGATATGGGTGGAAGCATTGCAGGTACCTCGCAGGTATGTTAGCACCAATGATGAAGACGCCGAAGGTGTCTCACTTCTCAAAGTACCAGTCGATATCTTCACCAGATATGAGTCTGTCCCCCAAGACCCTGGCCTTTGTCGGCCCAGTCTTCTCATATACCGGAGCTGCTGCTTGGGGATCGGCTAGTTTGGGTTCCTGTAGGTTAGTTGATAAGGGGAGGAGGGCCGTGTTGGTGGCTGAAGAGAGACGGCTATGTTGATCTGAAAATATGGCATTGCTTCCGTGGGAAGTCGAAGGACTCCATGAAGACTCCCCATTGTTCCTTGGGTGAACAGCTTCTTTGATGCTCTTAAGCTCTTGTTCCAGCAGTTCGAGTTTACTGTTGTTGTTGTTAGTGGTAGGATCAGTCTAGGGTATCATGACGTCCACGAGAAGCCTCCATATCGCAGCCGGCTGAGGGAAACGGGGCAGAGTATATGATCAAGTACCTTCTTTTAGTTACTCTCTTATGGGATCTGTCATAGACGCACGAAAGTCCCAGCTTTGCACATCGTTGACACGGCTGTCCAGCAACGGCACTGGCCCTACACCGTACCTGAGAGATTGGTCAGCCAGATTGGCTCGGCAACGTAGGACTGAGTACACAGGGGCTGTGAAGGCTCACTTTTGAATCGCGACAGCTGATGCATGCTACGTTCCTCCTTATCCTATCCTGAGGTGAGTCCGGCGGTTGGTGCTGCTGGGCCGGTCCCGGGCCGGCTGTCGACGCGGGCGACTCCTCCGATGATGGCGTCGGGGCCATTGAGTCGCATCACAACCCCCCGTAACCAAGTCGCGAATGTCTAGAGCCTCTGCTGGCGGGGACATTTCATAATGGTTTAGACAAAGCGCCAGCAGAGTCGTGCGCACCAATTAATCAATGTTGCTTGGTTTTTTAGCGCCTCAATTGATAAGACGGAAGTAGAATCTGGTTGTTGGTTGCCAACTCCCGGGGCTTGCTCTTGGATTATCTGACGTCACGTGTGCAAATCGAACTAAGGCAACTCGAGTAAACAGGCCAAACCCGCCGCAATCCAGGTCATGAATCAATCAAGCAAGCAAGCAGGCAAACAATATACTTGTCATATTGATTTGTCAACCAAGTACTCCAAACTTTATTTTCCCCTCGGACACCGGATATCCATCTACCTATCTAGACCGACTATTTCAATATTATGGATCCATTGATCAGAGTACCTTGCCAGTGTCTAGCACTCTGGCAGTCGTACCCCTACTCAGCTCTCTTCTTAAGCTCAGCTCTCTTCTTAAGCTCAGCTCTCTTCTTAGGGGCTATCCTCCCCCCCGATTGCATCACGACACTAATCAACTTCCACAAAACCCACGCAAATCCTAGGGCAACAGCGGCGGTTGTTCCCGAGCCGATCCATTGTGCACCCTCCTCCTTCAGTACCGGTACGGTCACTGGGCTCATGAGCCTGCTGCCGCTCTCCGGCTGCGGAGCCACGTGCCAAAAGACGGTATCTTGAGCAAAAAGCTTGTCATAGCCCACATGGAGTCTGTCAAAGGGGTTCTCCAAGGGTTCACCTCCCGAAGAGCAAGCCCAAAAGACCGCCGGATACGGGATCTCTATATCGACTTCGCCGCTTGCTGACGGTTTGAGATACCGAAGATGAAGCGGAACCTCGGCGTTCCACGGCTGATCTTGACTAGGATCCGGAGGTGCCAGTTCGAGGAGAACGCTGGAACCCCAGGTCTCGGTAGTGTATGCTGGAGCTTCTAGATCAACAGGCAGAGTCGTATATCGAGATGCAGCGAGGTTCTTGGAAGCCAGGAACAACTTATCTCCCAACTGATATCGGTCTGCAAATATGGTCTTGGGCAGGGTCAAGAATGCGTACGGCGCACATTGGCCTTCGCTAGCCGGGTGTTGGTTGGAGCTGAGGCTCAATTGCAGGGTTGGGTGCAGGCCAGTCGGGCTGAGGAACTTGGAGGTGAAAGTGGAAGCGCTTTGCCGGTGTCGGGATGGGAAAGTAAACATAGCTGGTGAAGGCTTCTTCTGCTCACCGAGGACGCTCAGCACACCGGCGACTCCCAATTCATGCTCTTTCATGTTTGGCTGTGAGTTGTCGTTGACAAAAATGCCGACTTCTACCCTCCTTTCTGTGGATGCAGGAACCGTGACCTTCTGGGCTCGAAGCGGCCATGAGGCTAACGCAACAAGGGCATTAGCGGTAGCGTCGTAGGACAAATCTAAACTAGACGAAGTGTACAGGCTACGCAGCCGGGCACCGCAGACTGGATCGGTTTCAGAACAGAATTCTAGGGAAGTGGTCGCGATAAAAGAATGCAGGTCTTCCACTGCTTGATAGAAAGAGAAGCCAGGAGAGGCCGAGGAGCTGTCTTGTTTGAACTCGGTGAATGTCTGGTTCTTGGTCAGCGTCCATAGTAGATAGGATCAAGTATCTTGAAACGGAGGTGTACCTCTGTGGTTGAGCAGTCTAAGGGACCAAACCTCTGAAGCCAAGTGCATAATTTCGAACTGTGTTGGGTGTTTGTTAGGCTCGAGATAGCTGGGCTAGAAAGGTGAGATGGAAAACAACATACGAATCGTGTGAAGATGACAACGCCGGAGTATAGTAAACGTGCAGACCCGGCGAGATGCGGGACGTAAAAGGATCCAGGGTCTCGAACTGCAAGGGGCTGGCCCATCTAATGTAGACAGCCTCATAGTCGTTTAACAGATCGATGAGCTCCGCAGGCAGCTCATTGAGAGGGATGGTGAGCTTGTCCTGACGAACAGTCTCGATCTGGGGACCCAGCAGCCCCGCCTGCTGAATGTCCAACGCCTCCGGATCGAGGCTATAGTCCTTGTGGACAAACGTAACGCGCTCACGCATGATTTTTGGCCGGATGGTGGGAGCTTTGTCAGGGCCGCGGTCAATTCAAGTTCAAGCAGAACTTTAAGTAACTTGAGTTGCGAAGGGTCGAACTTGAACTTGTATCGGATTTCTTGAATTGAATTAGGAGAATTGACTTAAGAAGTCATCTGATAAAGCTGGCCGCAGGCTACGATGTTTCCGCTGGCCTATCTTATCTTATCTGTGGTTAGTCAGCAATCTCTCCGAAGTTAGCTCCTTCTCCCCTTCTTTCCCCTCTGTTTTCCCTCTTTTTAGCTACCCTATATAACCTACATAACTTGCAATTAATTGAGGTATCTTTTGAATTAATTGAACTGGTGTTTCAGGCGCCTTGAATGGGCTTGATTGAGCCTGAATTGACCGCAGCCCTGAGCTGTGTGGACGAAGCTGTCGCGTGCCCCGTTTTGCTGCTTCGGTGTCGAGCTCGGTGGGCAAGGTTGGTGGACTACAACTACCTTCCAGGGTAGACTAGACGTTCTTGCTCCAAAGCGTGACGTTGCTGGTCAGAGCTCTCTAAACAGAGCCCCGTAATGCCACTGAGGGAAGAGACAAGTTGTATGTACCAAGTACACGTTTTCCATTACCGGGTTCGTACTGGCTGACGTAGGTAGGTACCTGCTTTACTGCCCCTCCTGTCGTCTTCCTCTTTGGTCACCGCGGGAGGGTTGGCGCTTTCCCTCTTTGGGGACCGACGGGCGATTCAACTTGCACCTGCCGCACCGCCGCCTCGGTCGCCGTTTCCGCGACTGAAGGAAGTCGCTCGCCCAACGACCATCCCATTTCCATTTCTTCACTCGTCGAGATGATGCCACCGCCGAGCCTCATTCTTTCTTCTCCCTCAACCCTCTCACCTCCCCCATTAAAGCGACCTCTGAAGCTGCCATCAACGAAGACTCATCCCGACAAGATCATGCCCGCATACAAGTCGCGACCGCCGCTGTGATCTAGATTTAGACGAGACAGAAACCGAGACACCCAGTACCACTTTTTGATGCGATTTCTCCGAGCGACCGGTTTGCGACCCGAGCCGCAACCACGATATCGATAGCGAGATTTCGCGGTTGACGGCGAAGTGCCGCCCGGGCTAGCCAGTCAAATCACAGCACAAAACAGTTATACATCGTGGACGCCATGTCCGATCACCAACCATATGTGACCATCCGTTCGCGGAGGCCTGCCGAAGGCCCTGGCTCCAGGAGTACTGGCCCCTCCGTGGTGTGTCCTTCTCCTGAATGAATCGATAAACTCGAGTGTGCATGCTTTGCTTACACGTTATGATTTACTAGGCTGGTCCCACCGGAGGAGACTTTTATGCCAGGTCCGCGACCCACGATACAAGCCGTACCAGTTTCCACGTAAAACACATCGGCCAGTTTGCCCAGAGACTCGAAGATGTTAGTCTGCCCCTCCCCCGCGATATACTGCCAAGGAATCAACTAACACATTACTCAGTCTGCAGCTCGAGCCTTTCCAAACCGTGGGAGGTCTTCTGCGAGATACAGCAACGTTCAGGCATTATTGCTGCACTGGAATTCCGATGACCTCTTCGTTATACCCGAATTGGAGGATCTGGAAAAGTGCTTAAGCGAGGACTACGGCTTCAACACCAATATTTTTGCAATTCCCTCTGAGAATTCTCACCTAGAGTTGATGATGCGCATTGGCCAGCTCATTAAAGACCACGAATCTCAGGACACCCTTTTTGTTGTTTACTATGGTGGCCATGCTAGAATTGACGAGTCCAGGCAGAGCACCTGGTGTGCGTGAGTATAAAACTGTACCACCAAAGCCCAAGACAGCACTCTAACATACTCGTATAGGACCCGAGAAGCAAATTCACCGTGGCTACAGTGAGTAACGCTTTCTCTCCGCATGTACTGGATCATCGGCCTAACCTTGTCACAGATGGTCCGCAATCCAAACTCTTCTTGAACGATCCCTATCGGATGTTCTCATTCTCCTGGACTGTTGTGCTGGAGCCGCAAGCGCAACCTTTCCCAATGGATCCAGCATCACTGAAACGATATCGGCGTCGAGCTGGGATGCCATCGCTCCCGATCCTGGACGTTACTCATTCACCAATGCCCTCATTGAGGTCCTCCAGGAATGGCGCCTCAGGGCCTTCTCAGCTGCTATGCTTCATGCTGAAGTGCTTGCTCGATTAAAGCATCCCCGGCCAATCACCATCAACGGCAAATACTTCGAAGCTCGGTCAACTCCCGTCCACTTCATGATGACGTCCAACCACAAGGCACCTAGCATCGAAATGTCTCGCATGTCCCCAGGCGATAACTTACCCTCCCCCGAAATCCTACCGATACCTACCTTGGGTCATGAGACAGGCCGTGCTCCAGATTCTGCCCCTGTCGCTCGAAATGACTACATGTTCACAGAGCCCAACGAGGACACTCCCCACGTCATGATTTCCTTGGCTCTTGAGGACGATCAGAGGCTGGACATCAACGCCTGGGAGCAATGGCTGAGTGCATTCCCTGCCATGGCTAAGTATGTCAAGGTTCAGGGTGTGTTCAAGAGCCACTCGACCATGCTTCTTGTCTCAATGCCGGTTTCCATCTGGGATCTCCTCCCAGAGGACCATGCCACGTCGTTTGTCGCGTTTATTCGCTCCAATAACCTCATGACACAAAAACCTCGAAACCAATCCGTCCCGGTATTTGTGCCGACCAATCCGTACCCAACTGAAAACGACGGTGCTTCTTTCATCTCTGGTGTTTCTGGCACCACATTCGCGCCGACTGAGACCGTTGGACTGACAGGGCAGATGGGTGCCTTCAGGGACCCAACATATGGAAGACAAACATCTGGTCCCATGGTCAGGAGCACGCTTCCTCCTATTCAACAACTTTCTCCCCTACATCCACCATCACAACCTGGGTCACCCTCACAAAGCCTACCACCACAGCCGATGAGGTCAATGCACTCCACAACATCACTTTCGACGCTGCAAAGGCAGCAATCATCGTCGTCCCTTGCAATGGGTGGGAATTTGACAAGACAGATGATTATGAATCAGCAACAAGCTCTTCGTCGTACTACTTTTGGCGCTGATGTCCCAGAGCCAAAAAAGTTCTCTCCACACGTGGAGCGGCGACTTGAGGAGTACTATCAATTCGAGCCGCTTCCAAACGATGGTCAAAAGGCGTTCTTCGCCTCTAATCTCGGTGTTGAGCCTTGGCATGTCGAAGTGTGGTTTCATCATCGACGAGAGAGTGATGCTTTTGCCCAACGATTTGCCTCTCTCAGAATGGAAGATTCGAAAGCCCAGGCTCGCGAAGGACCACGTATGATATTGCCCGCCAATCTCAGTGAGCTTCTGGATATGTCCTTGCCAGGTCAGACCTTATTGCTTGATCTTCGGTCCTTGACAGAGTACCAAAAGTCGCATATCAAAGGCGCGATTCACCTACGTGCTCCGCAATCCTTCTTACGCCCTGCATCCCTGGGTATGATTGAGCGAGCTTTCGCCGATGCACAGAGCCGGAGAACGTTCTCTCACTGGCAACGAGCGAGAGCCATCGTCTTCTATTCACGTGGGCTTGAATACCCCTGGGAATGTCCCCCGTCGGAGATTTTGCTAGAGAAACTGTGGACTTGTGGTTGGAGTGGGCATTGCTTCATTCTGAAAGGTCATTACCGTGAATTCAGCGACTCGTTCGCGAAGCACATCTACCGTAGCCAGGGTTCACAGAGTGCTGGGGATGCAGGCGACGATCAATCCAAGGCGACGGAAATGATTAGTCGGACAGAAGCATCAAGCAATCAACAAGAGTTTTCCAACCTCCTCTCTCGCTTAGATGGGGAGGATCAGCTACGATACCTTGGCACATCACCAGGACAGAACGAAGAGCGTACTACGGCAATGGAAGAGCTAGAGAAAGAGCTTGAAAACGAGTTTCAAAAACGCTTCCCCGCACTATATAAGAAGGCACAAGATGTTCATGGCAGCAGCGCGGGAAGATCCGATGACGAGGGTTTTGTAACCAAAGCCCAGATGGTGGAATACCTAGATCGCGGCTTGACCAAGATTCGAGATGCGCAGGCAGCAGGACCACCAACTACAACTTATGAGCCTGGACACTCCAAGCTGGCCGCCGAGGGCTACTTTGACCGAGCATATCCCAACCGAGAATCAGATGAGTACGTTGAAGTTGGGCGAGGGGATGAGCAACCTGGGGCCGACAGCAGCCCACAGATGACAGGTAAAGGCAAAGAGATCCGGGCAGCGCCATCCCCAGACGAAATACCCCGAAGGGGGCGTGGAGGGGGGATTTTGAACAAGGTGTTTCGGCGAGCATAGCGTTGATGGACAATGGGAGTTATGGTTATGTGATACATGTGGTCACCATGCAAACTAGGGCGTTTACATCGAAGGGGTCATTTAGGAGCATCAGATGATGGGTTTGGCACAAGGTTGGGCGGGTTCTTGGTTAGGATCGGTTGCAGCAAGCGATGGACAACATCTCTTGCTGACATTTTGTACACAAAAAGAGGGATATGCATTTACATACCACGACTTACAAATCTGGCTCCAGGTAGAGCCTACTTCTTACCATCACTTCTACTCGACGTCTCAGGCAGTGCTACTGAAGTACCCAAAGTTTGTGTACCATTTTACGATGATCGAGATGAATCTCCCTCCACCTTTGCCTCTGCCACTGCTGTATGTGTGTCTACCTTACCCTGACCCTAGCCTACCCTACCTCGCGGGTTCGTTCTGGCAGCACAACAGCTCAGATACAGCAGCTGATGCCGCGGTGTAAAGCGGGAAGACCTCGTTTTCGCGCGTGGCCAACCGGTAGGCCATATTCACACTGGTCGTCGTTGCATATGTGAAACATCATAGAGTGATGGGACACTCGTTGATGCGGCGGCGGACTACCCAATAAGGAGCTTGTCGCGACTTTCCAGAAACTGGGTTTCTCGGTGTGACGGAAGCCACAGGTGGCGTGCAACGTTCCGAATGTGCCAGCAAAGGAGAAGGTACCGCTGAAGGTTGGATGGAGAGGGAGGTAGCCTTAGGCGCAGGAGGCGCGGGCACAAGCAGCGAGTAATACAAGGTACGACAAGCGCGGCATGGCAAAAGGGGACATGCCGGGAATATACGGTCAAGCGGGAAGACACAGGGCAACGTGCAAAAGGCGAAACCCCACGGGCACTATTGTGAAGCTGTCGTGGGTTAGTGCATCGGGGGAGTATGTAAAAGGGGCCCAGGGGCACAACGGAGCAAATCATGCAACTTTGGCGGGTTGGGCATTGGGCCGGAGAGCAAATGTCACCTAACGGCCGCGATGCGACGCAGCAGCAAATCCAGTCTTGCTTTTGGAGGGGGTCCGTCGCCCGTTGCCCGTCAGAGTAGCGTCCGTCGTGGTTGGTGCGTTGATGGCCTCGGTCTGCGCAGGTGAACGGGCACCTACCTATAGCTGCGCGGACTATTATGGTGCTATCAAATGCTTACATCGGACGGACGAAGCTCAGCCGGGGAACTCGGAGCGGCCGACCCACAGACGGGTGATCTGATTATCGACGGGCCAGGTGCCGGTATGGCAGGGCGAGAGATTCCCGTCATCCATAATCCAGCTGCTCAGCAGCATTTATTATTCAGGGCTGGGACCAGCACGGGCGACGAGAACGGCCGACCAAGAGGCCGAACCGGGGAAGGGGTCCGTGGTCTGGGGCCATGGGAAACCCGGCCACAGCTTGATGGGTTTTGGTGTTTGACAGGACGCTTGGGCCTGCGAGTCCAGGGTACTGCGGTCCATGACAGCCTGGGCCAGAGGCACAGCCTTCAGCAGAAGAATGTGTAGTAACATGCGTAGGTAGGTTTGCCCGGATGGAGCTGAGATGACAACCTCCTGTTGGGCCGGAGTTGGCTCCCCATTGGGTTGAACTAATGGCCCTGCTGCTGGGCATCGTTGCTTCTGCTTCTGCCAATGTCAGCATCATGCCATGACCTCGTTAGGCGAAGGCAGGAGGAAGAAGAGGGCCATGAACTAGAAATCCTAACCCTGGAAAAAGCCTGGTTCTTTCATCCATGGGGGTTTCCCTTTGAAACTCATCATCCAATGGTCACGGTTAGCGACCTTGCGTGGCTTCGCAGCCTGCCGCAGCCTCGAGTTTCAGAATGCCAACATCGTTACATTCTCCGATCGTCCTAGCCCGGAATGGCCTCTGCCATGCCCTTTGACACGAGAAGACCAGGTAATGCGGTACATCTATGCCGGGTACCGACGATGACAACCTACCAGGGTGAGGATGACTGTGGTAATAATTCATAAACGGACCAGTGCCTGGCCGACAATGGATAACACGTACTAGTCGATAAGATATGCACAAGACAAAATGAAACCAAACCATTCGAAAAAGAAAGAACAGCGAGTCCCACCAGGGTCACAGCCAACTGTTGGCACCCGATGTTTTGTTCTCTCGATTTATGGATGAGAATCTTGTCTCTTCCCTCGTTAGACACCTCCCGGCTCTGTGGTTGACCAGGAGCATGTCCAAGCCGTCAAAATGACAAGAACTTGATGGACCTGTAAGAAGCTCTGGTAACATTTCAAGAATAGGATAGGTCCCGCCAGGGAAAGTGAAAGATGTATAAACATCTGCGAACATTGCCCCCCGCCAATGTGCAGCAACATCACGCAACGGCCTTATAGTTCGGTGACTTCTCTTGGGGTTTCCACTCTCCTATGCCGGCCACCGCATCACTCTCGGTTGATGGGTGGCTGCGGAGACCTATGGGCCCTTTCTCGTTGTGCGGGAGCAGGCCAAAGCAGCCGAGGTGAGTGACTTGCTCGTATCACGAGTACCGGGATTCAAGACTTGAAAGACTACATCCAGGCTGATGCATCTCTCTGCATATCCGAGCGGGAACCCGAAAAAAACATACAATGAAGCAGAGTTTTCGCGATTTCACCCTTGATGGCCCTTGATCTAATGAATAATGGCTGTTCGACACAATCTGAGTACTTTGGAGTAACGTCGTTCGATCATGGAGGCGGCCGGTCCCGCTACTGGCGACACTGTCTCGGAGTGGACTTCGTGTCGTAACCCTGTCCCGAGACTCGTTAACGATTTGACTCTGGGGCCTTGAAAAAAGAAACGCAATAGCCGCGTCCGTTTTGCTGTAGCCAACTGTGTTGAGTTGAACACCGCTGAAGAAGCCGATGCAGGGGATCCAAAGTGGCAGTTGTTCCATCCGGCCAGCTGCAGAGGCCATGTCGAGCAGGGATAACAGGGATAACCCCGGCTGGTAGGGACACTTTACCGTGCCGGATGTTTTAATTGTAGGAGAGAGTGGCCGGCGTCCCCAGTTGAACCCACGTCGTTTTGACCGGACGGTGCTAGGCCACCTGCTTTGAATGGAAAGTCGGTTTATGCTTTGACCAGGCACATAGCCTTGATGATAGCGCCTCAAGCGAGAACTACGCGACCGAGTCATGAATTCTGTGACTCTGTCGTCTGTCATTCGCATCGCCTGCATGGGACCTTTGCAATCCTCAGCCCTGTTACCCCATGGTGGCAGTTGACATGTGAAGGCATCTAGTCAACGGCATCGTTTCTTTGTCGGGTGCCCCGTAAGTTACCTGGCAGAATGCTCCGAGGAAGATATGCCGGTCGGCTTCCTGCCTCTTCCCGATAGGATTAATGCGAAGTCATTCCGATACGACTGGCAGCGGCAGTCATGGCAGAGAAGGCCAGGGTGCTTGTATTCGGTCGGGGATGGATAACAATGTTAACTGCGAGCTTGACTGATGCTCATCTCACCACCGCTCTTTGTGTAGCAACTTGACAGAGTCGTATAAGGGGAACTGACTATGTGCAAGCTTGTCCCTTGAAACGAATGATGAATGTGAGCCTGCATCCGTATACCACCTTAGGAATCCGTTCATAATGTTAATAAGGAATACACTGCCGGAGCGTGGCGAGGGAAGCGCGGGGCCTGCTGGGGGAGTGTACTATTTTGAGATTGTAACATTGAGCCTCGAGAACTGGAAGCGTCAACATCAATCTCAAACCCGGGAGTAGATACTCCGTAGTAGGTCAATCTTTTGGCACCGAGAGAATTAAAAAGGTCATCTCTTGATCTGTGCGTGGTGTTGCGCAGGCTGAACGCAACAATCGAGGCAAGAAACCAATTCTGTAAGCATTGTTACCCCTAAGGGACTTGATGGCGATGACAGCCTGTGAGGCTGTTGGCTGTGGTCTCCCGTGTCTTCTTGGTATGGAACATGCAGCAAGCCGTTCACATCGTAAAGTTGCTGGTGTATGCAGGTCACGATGGCGGAAGACGGTTGAACAAACGCAAGATTAGCGACTGCGCAGTCGTCGACAACACCCAATCGGTTGGGCATTGACAACTTACGATCTCGAGCAGTGGCGGGCCAGGGGGGTAATTACCCCCATGGTTTCGTGGACGGCCATGATTGCTTTTTTCTGTCAGGAGTAGCCGCTACGGGGCCTTGGCACATATGACAGAGAACCCCCCACGCG
The DNA here is from genome assembly GCA_013266205.1 of Fusarium decemcellulare. NCBI lineage: Eukaryota > Fungi > Ascomycota > Sordariomycetes > Hypocreales > Nectriaceae > Fusarium > Fusarium decemcellulare. The sequence goes on along the minus strand of JAAGWO010000926.1, from coordinate 8,366 downwards.
CCTTGAATAGGTTTTCAATGCTTTGTGCAAGATGTGTGCCGGAGCACCGAGTCAGATCTGGTATGGCAAGCCCGATGAACTCATGCAAGACGATGAGTTCTGTCAAGCATGTCTCTTCGACTCTGGCGGAGACTTTTCTGCACAACTCGTGCTGATCGATCGTTGGTGGAAGCATGATGGATGGTGACACAGAGATGAGACTGGGGGTGTCCCGCAAAATGTGTCAAAAAACCAGATCTGCTCGGCGCCAGATGTGTTGGTTTCTAGGCCCACCAGGTCCCAGAAGCTGGATGTCTGACTAGGGTTCCCTGGAAGCCCCTCCCGACCAACGGGCTCTGCCGCCGGGTCATTTGTCGTCGGCTGTGACCTCTTGCCTGTATGTGGTGTGCTTGGATGTCTGGCAAGCCAGGGTGTCGGGTAGCCCCTACGGCTCTATTCCTAGTAGAGCCCGTCTTGCGAATGCATCCCTGATGCTTCCGTTTCCCTTTTTGGTCGACGCCGAGGAGGTGATGAGGAGCATGCAGTTCAGCGTCCATATGTAACGGCCGCACACAAGAGTTTCCACAAACAACTGGAGTCGTCTCACCCCGGGTGAGATGTCAAGAAAGGACCATGCGGGGTACGACAGGAGGCACGGCACCTTGCCTAACTGCCAGGGTTCGCATGAACAAGATGCGGAAAAGGTGTGTCCAATGCATCAGCATTAATCGTACTGCTCGGACGAATGATATGTAGGCTGCATAGCACAACCAGTGGGTCAATCCAAGACGATGGCGCCCAAGAAGTCACCATCTTTTTGTTCAGGATGATGTTGTGCATGCGAACAAGGCGTGGATCCAGTTTAGGCCACACAACGGTCGGAGGGCTTCACCAAGTTATTGAACGGAGTGCATCTTGCCGAGGAATTTTTGGAAGGGATTATCAGATGAGTGAGGCAGCTCACTCGACCACTCGACGCCACATTGTGGACTTTTTGATAGCGGGCGAGGACGTGAGAGGCAGGTGCGTGAAAGTGTCTGAGCGACTACCAAGGCTCTGAGGATTGGTACAATAAAAAAGCTGGCCTGTACGTACAGTATGATCAACACGAACCCCTGGGCTGTGTCGGATTGGCTCGAGAGTCTGCTGTCAGTGCGCAGGAAGCCGGAGGGATTTGGGAGTGCCTCCGTTGTGCAGATGGTTTTGACAGATGTGGATAGACCAAGGGATTGCCGTAGGGATCCAGTTGCATCTAGCCGACAGCACATCCGATGAAGGTCTTGGTCGCGACATTCTGCGCAGTTGATAAGCAGCAACACAATCTTGCTTTGGAGGTATGGTCCTCCACCGGAGTGCGACACTGGCGGCTATGTGCTTCTGTGCTCCTTACCAAAAATCCTCTGGAGAACGGCATTGAGCGCGATAGTGTCAGCCCTAGTCGAACGAAGCGGGAGGAGCAGGCACACGAGAGCGACGCTATTGCCAGTGATCGACTCGTTAATGCCAGTCAGGTTGCTGTCATAAAAAACCGTCCGTACTCGGCAGTCCCCAGCCATATGCATCGACGACATATTGATCGCTGCTGGTACGAGGGGAGTGGTCCCGGGAGCCGGAATACTTTTGTTGGTCAAGCGCGCTTGACACCCTTGTCTGAAGGGCTAGAGCCTAGCACCTGTCAATGCTGGGCTGAGACGAATCTATCCGAGGGGCAAATGCTCCTCGCACACCGGCCCTGACAGATCGACGGAGGTTGATTTCAGCAGGCATGCTGAGTCGCAACCCTGGAGGCCGAAGCTATAATAGAAGGGGATGAAGCAATAATGATTTCTGGTAGACCCGTCCGCGCCAAGGGAATAACTTGAAGGGCCAGGGTTTCGCTAGTGGTCACCCTGGCCTCTTCTGAGTGGGACGTGAACCGGCCTGCATATGCAGATGGATTAGTGATCTCTCTGGTGGACACCTTAAACCTGCAACCAAGCTCTGGCAGCAAGAAACCGTTGAGGTTGCTGGCTCGACGTTGCCAGATCTTTGGGAGGCACGTACCGTCACAAGGCACGTCAGTTCTTTGATCAGCGCTGCGGGTAATCGTCAAAGTCTTTCTTTTGGGTACTTGGGGCTTAGTCGAAGCGCTACTTGTACTTTCCATCGAGAGGCAAACTTGATGTGCAGTCGGGATGATGGTGATGGTGCATACTACCTTCTTGACTCGGCACAGCGGGGCACGGCGCACCGTTTATCCGGCCGACCGGTGAGAGCTCTGCTGTAGGTAAGGTATCCACCATCGCTGCAAGCAAGCAATCGATGACTGTCGATCAGGAGGCCGGCCGGGTGACAAAAAGGACTGGTGACTCCGTAGCGTCGAGCCTCCCGCAACATGCATGCCTTATTTCTTATTTAATCTCTGCAGTACATACGGACGGGTTCACCTTCCTGCACGCCCTGACTTCCTCGGTGGGAAGGCACAGCTCGAAAAACGTGAAAGGTAACGTGATGTGGGCCTGTAGGTGGGGTTTGTCTCAGCGTCTCGACCTGGGAATGGCCTCGTCGGCTCCGTAAGAAACGCCAGCCAAGTTGAACTAACGGGCGAGTGCAACCTCACCCATCCATACACCGGCGCTCCAAATGCCAAAGCGTCGAAACTCACCCGGGAGAGCATGTAAGCAGGAAAGTTGCCGAAGAACAAGCTTCAAGAGGGGTCTACGGAGGCGTTGCCGATTTGATGCCAAGCTCCAGGTACGCCAGGAACAAGCTCCCGCCATCATCATTTCTCAGCAATGTCCCCCGTTCCTGTGATATTCTCTGACGGACATGACCCAGGTCCTACTAATAAGGTCAAGCATGACCTTGACCGTCGTCGGTGGCAGGCCCATGTTGAGCCTGGAAATGCTACGGTACATCGCTCAGGGCCTGCTGCTCCCGCGCACCTATGCGGAGCCCCCTGTCATGTTGGCCTACCATCTCGCGATCCCATCCAAAACGTCTTTTTGAAGAGCCAATCGTGAGTTGGTAGAATGCACATCCCGGCACCGGAGGCGGCCCTAATCTGTTCTGGCGCCGTGGGATCTTCGCGACGATCGTACAACTTGAGGAGCCAATCGCAACTCGGAATCTGGCTGACAAACCCACAGAGGTCTTTGTCTCACTTCGTGCCAGAATATGCTAAGGGCTGTCAGTTTGTTATTTGGAAGGTTATCATCCCGGACTGTCGCTGGTTCGCCCGACAAGCGCGTGTGAATGATTACCGCCTTCTCAGGAACCTCGAATGTGGGTTCGTCTTGCAAACGCATTCTTCGCTTCATCGAAGGAGGCGTCTGTCTGGTCTTGAAGATCATCATGGGCCCAAGACCCAGGGACTTGGGCCTGGACTGTCCGTCGACGCCACGGGCCTCCCGCCTCTGCACTACCCGCTCAAGCCGCGACACAATCATCTGAAATCCTGGCGCGTGAGTGGGCGTTCCAGGCTGACTCGGCTGGTTTGGCGCCCCCCCTTTCAGACCGCTGGGACTCGCAGAAGCAAACACATTGAGCAGAGCAAGCAAGGCATTCCCTCCCACGTTGAGCAACCCCACACTGGGTACCGAACAGACGACGAGTGCCGGAAGCTCATGGCCCGTTCAGATATTGAACTGTCGAGAGATCGCTCGGTCCAGCCTCGAAGCACAGACGGGCAGCCGCCTGCTCTGTGCTGTTCGGGCTTTTCTCGCTTGCTCAAGCTCGGGAACTCCAGGGGTCCTGAGCCCGCAGCTAGGAGACGAGCGCCCGGCGCTGAACTCATCGATCCACAGCGCGGTACTGACTGTAATTGCCTGCGCGACGGCGGCGAAACCGATGACTTCGCTTGAATCATGGCTCTACAGGCTGCAGATGCCATCGTCGGTGGCGGGTGTCGTAGCCGCCCTAGCGTCTCTCCTAGCCGCAGGGAATGTGGACGTGACAGCCCGTCAAATATCGAGGTTTCCACTTTAGCGTTTCCTCAGTTTCCTCGCTCACTGGGGGCCGTATTAGTGAGAAGGGAAAGCCAAAAGGAGTGTAACGGCACCGTATCAGCAGCCGTCATCCATAAACTCTAATAACACCAAGCCCGAAACCCATCGGGGCTGGGGTCAGAGCGTCGCCCGCAACCTCGTGATCGCCTCATCAGCAAGTGGTCTGAAGTGGCCTCTGACTTTCAACGTCCATAACCACAGCCTGGCTGACCGCCTAGCGCGAAGCCACAAAGGCTTGGTAACGTCGAGAGGGACTGACCGACTTGAGGAGATGTGATGCCCAACAACGAGGCGGCGTAGAAGACAAACAAATTGGGCTGTTCATTTGTGGATTTGCCATAAACAGAGAGCATCGAGGATTGCAGCACATGCATCAAGGCGTCCAGATATGCCCACTTCCGTCCCGGTATGCGTGTGCAAGTTCAGTGCATATGCAATGCCACCCCAAGACCCGTTCTGGTCCTCGCGTAGGACAATCCCATTCATCGCACGTTCTCAACCGTCTTGGCTACGAGTTTACTTACCTACAGTATTGTCTAGGGACAAGCCAACTGGGGGTGCAAGACCACGAGAACTGACACCGCTCCACACCCCACACTCCACACACCAAGGCTGCCAGCATCCCTCACACGCCATGGTGTGTCAGCCACCGTTGACCTCGTCGTCTTTCTAGTTCCCTAAATGGGTTCCTAAATCAAGAAGCAGCCAGCGGCCAGCGTGGGAGCCCTTGGCCGTTCTGAACCCCTGTCCCATGTCGGACAGCCACCCCTGATCGAAGACCCGGACATATCCCAGCAACCACCACGAGCCTGTCAAAGCTGTTCATTTGTTTTTCGGGACTGGTGACGTTTCTCTTGTCCTGAACGATACAACGCTAGGTGCTTTGGACAAGCCCATTTGTTTCTTCATCTGACCCTGTCCCTCTCAGTCCCCTGGCTCTTTGATCGCCCCGTGTTCCTTGTCCAAGTCTTCGCATGCTTGGTTCCTTTCAGGTTTAGACTCCCCATTCGGTCGTTTCCTCCACACCAAGAGGCAAAGACATCTTGCCCAGAGTCTTGTTTTAAAGAACCCGGCATCCCAGTTTACAACGCTTTGTTCCCACGTCTTCGTCTGTGGCTTGGACGAGTTGGTTTCACTAATACTACCACTTCTCCAGTCGAGCCCTGACCACTCTGAAATTCTCCGCTCAGACTGTTTACGGCCCTGCATCCTCTGGCATTTCCTATCCGGGCTACTTCGTCTGCATTGCCCTACGGCTAAGGGCCCCCCACTACAAGGGACTTGGAGCAACTGTCGAGAGCATTCAGCCGCCACAGCATCCGTGATATACAAAAGGCTTGGGTCTCCCACCAACAGCAGGTCACCCCGTACCCGTCCACCGTTGTTTAAGACCAGCACTCTTCCCTTCACCACTATCTTTCCGTATTACGACAAAGCATTGGCTCGAGATCTTGTGACGGACTTCACTCGTTACCTAAGCAGTGATCTTGTTTCTGCGACTCATTTGTTCTGGAGTTTTCCAGCAAAGACCATCGTTCAAAGTAGGGTTTCTACCTTCTCTTCAACTTGATATAATAATCAAAGGTAAACATTCTCGTGGCAACTTCACACTGCGTCGAGGGTTCCTCATTGACATTTGGTGAAGGACGTTGGCCGCTGTGCGGTTTACTCAAGCCTGACTGGCCGTCTTGTTATGGAAGATAGCCATTCACTGTCGAGACAGTCAGAAACCAAAACACAAGAACCTAATCACGGACTCGCCAAGATGTCTATGCTTGCAACAGCCTCGCCATCTACCCACCCTTCTTTCGGCATGCCCAGACCTTGGGAAACCAACCGATGTCCAGACTACTCGCTACGACCGAGAACCGAGAACGACAGGATCGCCCTCCCCTCCATTCGACAGGTAGACTCCGCGCAGATAGAAGATTGTTGAAATGCCATTTGGCTAACATCGTCCAGGCTTTCCCTGAGCTCCAGCTCCAACCTCAACCACCACAGGACCCCAATGCGAAGGCGCCGGTAACAGGTGCCCCCTTGGGCGCGCCGTCCATGAACGCAGCATCGCCCCAATACGTACACTCGCCTAATGCCAGCAAGAGGAGGAGGCTATCGATGGAGCGGGAGCCGGAAAGTGAAAGAGTGCGCCAGGTACCACGTCTTTGCTACAGCCCTGATCGAGCATCGCCGCGGCAAATTTCACCAAATTTGCCTATGCAACCGGGAATGCAGGAGGGCTGGGCACCTCCAGCGAGAACTAGCCCATACCTCGCCAACGGATCGACTCCCCATCCTTCTCCCATGGAAGTGAATGAGAGGGTGGAGCCTCGACCAGCACTTCCCAGTCTCCCACCGCCACGGGCCTTGGAACGAGAAGCAGCACCTGTGAGCCGCGTACCAGCACCCGTAGAGGGTTATCGAAGTTCACACCCCCCGATGCCTCACTCAGCAGCCCCGATTCCTGAACCTGCTCCCTCATCTTACCGCGAACCCAACTACGGCTATCCCTACCACCACCCTACCCGATATCAGTCCCTCTCTGCCGGATCAGTTCACTCGTTTGACCGAACACCATTCACTGCAGGTGGATACAACACACCATATCAGGATTTCGTGCGGTTCGGAGAGATGGGACCAGCGAGCCTGAATGGCGATAATAAGCAGCGAAAGCGCAGGGGAAACCTGCCCAAGGAAACCACGGACAAGCTACGGGCGTGGTTTGTGGCACATCTCTCGCATCCATATCCCACCGAGGACGAGAAACAGGAACTCATGCGGCAAACTGGACTGCAGATGAGTAAGTTCAGCCAGACCTGGCCACCACGTGGGGGACTAGTCAGTGAGCTATGGAAACTAACGGCTACACCCACAGATCAAATCTCAAACTGGTTTATTAACGCTCGACGTCGACAACTGCCGACCATGATCAACAACGCGCGCGCAGAGTCTGACGCCATGACGGGCGCCCGCGGCGGTGACATGAAGATACTCGCCACCACAGAGCGAGGCGATTTCGACCATGGCAAGCGGGAGTCGGCTGGACCCCTGAGTGATGGAGAGGGCGCCACATACGAAGAGGACCTCGAGACGCTGGGCCAGCGAAGACCTGGCAACATGGGCAGGGGCAGTGTCTAAGCCAAAGCTGCGCCTGTGCTGCACGCTGCAGTACCGTTATATCTAATTCTTTGGAGCGAATCCCCCGGTTTTTTTTTTGTTGGTATGAGGCTTGATATAGGAATAGCGGGCTTTTTTTTCTTCTTGATGGGGATGATTTGGTCTCCATACGCGTTTGGGACGGTATATCCCCATTATACGCGAAGGAGATTACCGATTTTATGTGTTGGGTGGAGCATTGTATGGTTCTTTGGGACCAACTACGGGGCGGATGATCAAGGCACGAGAGCCAGGAGAGATGCAGCGATTATCAACGCCACACTGACGGAGACGCAATATACACGACGACAGCGTTTCGACACGAGGACAAGGAAAGGCACGAATGGGCGGGCAGGGCATAAACGCAAAGAATACCTTAGTACCTACCTAGATACCTGATGGGCAACCTACAGGGGCTCAACAAGAGAGTGCAACAGGCGACCCAGACGCCACTGTTGACACCGAATCAATGGAAGAGGCAAAAAAATTATGAACGAACCAACAGCTTGTGCCAGAAAGTGACTTTTCCTGACAGCAAAGCTACTACCAGGCCCAATTTACTGGACAGGCGACTAGTAGGGGGGATGTCTCCTCAATGGGAACAAGATGGGATGCACCTCTTGTTTCCCTCCCATCCCATCATGGTGGTTGTAACTGTAAGCTCCTAGCTTGTGATCCACCAACCCCCTGCGGTCTAACACTGACGGAGCTTCGTAGATCCAACGGCAATGGCCTCACGAGTGCCCGCGCCCCAAGCCAAATTTGGAGAGCCAAGTGGAGGTGAGGGAGGCGGATCCAGCGGGGGGGGTTAAAGGGCCGGCCGTCTATAGCGGCCGGCTAGTCCATCTTTAGGGCCACCGGGAGAGAGGCATTGGTAGGGCTCCTCGGCCAGCGCGCCGATGTTGAGTAATAAGGAGCATCTGTTCAAGGTGAGGAAAAGTACTGTACAGTGGTCCCCAGGTAAGTTGAGGCTTCTGGTGGTTGGTTGGGAGGCTGCTTCACGGCGACCCAGTGGGCGAGCAAAGGCCAACTACTCATGTACAGAAGCTTTCGTGTCGATTCGCGAGGCGTTCTTCAGAGCAACCCTCCCTACCGCACCTCCAACTCCCATAATCAGACACATCTCGGACGATACAAGATCGAAGTACGGAGATTCTCCGGAGCTAGGTGTGTGAGTGAGCCTACTAGGGGGGCCACCTAAATAGGAAGAGGGTGTGCGGTGTCGTGCGGCACGGGCAGAAAGGGGGG
>JAAGWO010000924.1:0-79241 GCA_013266205.1 Fusarium decemcellulare | reverse complement strand
GTTGTATACTTTAAATAATTTTAATTTATTCAATTTGTAAATAGATTTTAGAATATCTAGAAAATGGAGAGATTTATCTAGCCATCTTGCGTGCCTTACCTGGGAGAAACTACTGAGAAGATAGATGATAAGATAAGGCGTTGATAACACAACCTCACGGCCTACAGACTCATAATCTGTTAGTTATTGAGAGGCGGGAAGACTGGTGCCACTGTGGCAGGATGGGTCGTAGATGTTTTACAACTGGAATTAATCAAGCGATTTATGAGAACGCGACAGCAATATAAAGACATTATACCGTCCATCGTACAAACACGTTGTATACTGCCTCTATATGCGAAACCCGCCTGTTATGCGCTTTTCCACCTGCTACTCTCATCAATAACAGGTATTGCGGCAGTCTAGTAGGAAGTGCATGATTAAATACCTAGGCAAAATACGCTAGGGGCTAGAGTTTAGAGGTCGAAACCTAATTAAAGAACAGCAGGGATGATGCTAAGCCTGAGATGAGGATTGTCCGGAGCTCAGTCAGTGCCGCCTTGAACGACGGTTCAACTGCCTATTAAGGATAGACTATAGCTGAAAGTTTAGCTGAAAGACCGTAGATGATCCGAGATATTGATCAAGGCGGCCTCTAATAAGGCACCGCGTTGTGTCACCTCGGGTGCAATTAAAAGCCGCTGACGGTAGGACAAGAAAAGAAAACCTGCGTTCTCACTTTCCCCTCATCTCGAGATACAGCAATGGGCAGCAACAGTCTGGCTTCAGACAGAGGTGCGTCAAGATCGCGAGGTATCGTGGGTGAGGTTGTATCCACTAACCCCATAAAGTCTGGGCCACCTTGGTCACGAATCTGGACTACCTCCCCGGCGTTTTGACCCTCGAGTACTGCCTTCGACGCGTCAGCTCCAAGTATCCACTCATTGTGCTACACACAGACGCTTTTCCCGAGGATGGACGAGCCGCGCTCAAGAGCCGGGCTATCACGACGAGGACCGTTTCCCACCTTGCTCCATCAACTGCCCCGGATTACGCCAACGACCTCCGGTTTCATGATACATGGACCAAACTGGCTGTATTCTCTCTGACAGAGTACTCTCGCATTGTTCTTTTGGATTCGGACATGCTGGTGCGTCGTAACATGGACGAGTTGATGGACTTGAAGCTTGACCCGCCAAGCCAAAGCGATGATGCTAGTTGGAGTAAACGAGTTTTTGCTGCCACTCACGCATGTGTCTGCAACCCCCTGAAGAGGCCGCATTATCCTGCAGATTGGATACCTCGGAATTGCGCATTCAGCTCTCAGCATGACAACCCAGAAGCCGCACAGAAAGCTGGTGCAAGTGTAACGTCGGGACTGGGGAAATTGAACAGCGGATTGCTCGTCATCAACCCATCTAAAGCTCTCTACGAGGAGATCATTGAACGGATGGAGACACATGGCATTGGATACAAGTTCCCGGACCAGGACCTCCTCGCCGATCTGTACCGAGAACGCTGGGTCCCTCTGCCATACGTGTACAATGCCCTCAAGACTCTGCGGGCGAGCGATGTCCATGGAAAGATTTGGCGGAATGATCAAGTCAAGAATGTGCACTACATTCTCAGTCCGAAGCCTTGGAACGAAATTGACGCTAAAGGGACTTGGCGTGGGGAGAATGAGATGCACAAGTGGTGGGTTGATGCGAACGCGGCTAGGTTAGCAGCTGAATCGGGTGTTTAAGTAGGTAGGCAGCAAATGGGACGACGCAACATGTATTATTGGTTATTATTACATTTGTCTAGCCTCGGATAAACCGCGGTGCTATGACAGAAGAATCCCGCCCAACTACTTCTCCCTGGTAGCTATCTTTAACCTAGCACAAATGATTCCCCCAAACCCCAACTCCCGTCGGCTACCGCCTCCTACCTATAAGACCCCATCTAGAATCAATGATGAAAAGCCAGCATCGAATGGCGGTAGTGGCACCGATGACGCTCTTGAAGTCACCCGGGTTCTAGAAACATCGGGCATCTCTTGTTGTCTTGTCGGTATATCTGCTCTGTTTTTTTAGGAGCCGCCAGAGTACGCGAGGTATGCTGCTTCAAGTTTCTACCGTGACGGCCCATACGCTCGCTCACATTTCCTTCCGCTCCCTAGTTCTGGGAAGTCTGTGTTCCAACAGAGCTCGTCGAAAAAGCAGTTCTGCTGCTTCAGTCCGACCCATATTCCACCGATTACTGCCCTGTGGAACCCTGGCCTCATGCAAGCAGATCTCTTTTGCATACCTGCAATCGCTTCAAAGGAAGAGGGACCGACTTTTACTTCATCCTTGTTCCTGCAAGAGATGTTCATATAGTCTGCGAGCCTTGCAATTTTACCCGAAGCCTTAGAGGCCTGCCCTATCCCAAGCTTGACGTTTTCATCCAGAGCTGCTTGGACATGGGAGATGATCTCCAGCTGTGCGACGTTGTTGACGGCACTAACCTATCAGAAGAATGGGGAGAAGAGAATCTTGAACTTGATGGATGCAACGATGTGGAGTGGGCAGAAGATGTGGACAGGAGAGGACGAGAATTCGCGAATGGCAAGTTTGCGCATTGGTCGCCTTTTGCTAGTGATGCCCCAAGGAGCAGGCGGGGCATGTGGCAGTCCAAAGTGCGTACAAAGAAGGATAGGCTTGACTGGACAAAGCCGAAGGATATATACATCACTCAGTACCGTATTGTGGATGACCCAGATCCATGGACCGTGCTGTCAGATATGTATTAGGGAATTGGCACGAAACAGGTAAAAGTATGGTGCCTCTGTGATTTTGGCTGTGGTTTGACGTAGAAGGTTACCTACAATTACAATTATTTTCCAGCCCGTCATAGGACCCAGGTCGTTTGATGTTGTATTTCCTTCTCTATCTCAAAATGTTTCCCAACCTCCAAATACTTCTTAATCTCAACTTACTAACTAATACAAGTCCCAATATCCAGCCGAAGAAAGAGCTCCCACTGTTCCAACCGAGCTTGAGAGTACTGTTCATTGCGTTGCGAGCCTTCCTGTCCCTGCAGGCCGTTTTATATGCTTCATAAAACTCGATTCGCCATTCAAGATTTAAATGCTCAGCCCAGTCCTTGATAGCCTGCCCATTTGCTCGGAAGAGGAACTCTAGGTCTTGGAAGTCTGACTGCTTCTTCCTCAAGATCCACTTACCCAACTTCTTCTCGACTTGCCGTTTCAAGGGGACAACAGGGACTTGCTCGACCTCTGGGGTCTGGATTGATTCGTATGAGTCTTCCTGTCCGAGTAAAGGGGTATTGAGCTGGTCTAAAACATTATCAGTAACTATCACGTCGGATTTTCATTGCTTTAGGCAATCTGAGGCCTCGAGCTTACGTACCTGAGAGAACTATATCCACACCAACAAGCTGGCCCTCTTCGCCAACGTCCACAAATATTCTTTCTCGATCGCTCTCTGCCATCTCGTAATCTGATGTGATGGCCCTAACTGGAAGTTAAAAACGGCAGACACTTAATGGGTAAATAATATGAACCAGCTGTAAGGGCTCAGAGTAGCTCTTAGTTCATCCACGTCTCTGGCCTGCACGAGCATATTGAGATCTCTGGTGTCTCGATTGGGGCCCCGTAGTTTGAGGGCCCATCCTCCAAACCAAGCATGGTGCTGGCCACCGAATGCCTGTTGAAGGTAGGAAGCAGCTTGTTGCATTTGCTGCGGCCTTGCTCTTGCGGCATTGCGTTCAAGCTCCGTCAGCCCTCTTGGTGAAGTTTGGCCAAAGGACAGGGCTCCTTGAGGCCTGGACCTGCTGCTGCTGGACATGTTGAGAGGTTGAGAATAGGAGCAAACGTCGAGTTTATGGCAGAGCCTGTTTTTGGAGATTTCAAAAAGACTTCATGATGTAATAGTGTAATGTTGTATTTGTGCTCGCTGCGAACATAAATGACTTGGGGTCTTTGGAAGGTCTTTATTCTACACTTTGAGGTTTCACATTCCACCCTTAGCCGCCGCGCGTTGATATCTAATTGGATGGATCATTGCCATACGTGGGTCGGAAAAATGGTCTGATCATCCCTCCCCTCAGTATCAGCTAGGGAATTTTAGGTTGCCATTGGGGGCCGCTCTGGCGGTTACAGTACTGATTCTCTTGGCAAAGCTGTCCGCCAACTATTAGCCGCTCAAAAGTCTCCACGCAGTCGCGCCTTGTCTCTTATCACCAGTCGTGTAAACCGTATTGCCGAGAAAGGATAACTGTTTTGGGCCCCGGGCAAGCTGCCACATGGCTCGAGACCCTTGCCGGCGCCCTCTAAACACAGAAGGACTCCACAAGCGTGGAAGAGTTCTTCTGCAAACAGCTAGTCTGGGCTCCTACAAGAAGGCCGCCAGCAAAGGGGAAAAGGGTGGATATGGTTGGGAGTATTTATCACTGGTTGACGGGAGTAGGAGTTTGGATTGTGTTACAGGACAATCATGGGTTAACGAAGATTTATTATCAGGCCATGTGGCAGTACTGGACCCTAATCATGCAGGTGAGGAGTGCTGGCCAATGAGGTGAGTATTGCCATGCGCTGCCATGTTGATATCTTTGAAGACTCGATTCTAAATGAAAAGTTGCACATTTATAATGCCACAGAAATGAAAATCAAGGGCTGAGAGTCGATGAATATAGTAACATACCAGCGCCACTACTAGGTTTGAGTATTAATTTTCAGCCACTTCAGATAACTTGTCCACGACTTCCTTTCCTGCTGGCCCCTAAAAGTCATCCCATAAACTTAAGCATTTGACCGCAGCCCGTCGCATCCCTCTTGTATCCAGTTGTGACCTGGCCGCGTCCACCTAGCCATATCTTTTGTACCAGGTACGCGGTGCTCGTATTCAAGCGTCATGTAAGGATCTGGAAGAAGACACTGATAAGAACCCGAAGACAAAACAGTACATGGCCAGCTTTCATAGTCCTGGCTGTAGACCTGGAAGCACATAGCTCGGTGGTGGTTCATTCACCTACGACTTGCCAACATTCGAGTCTGGTCCATGCCTTCGGCCGCAACAGAGGACAAATGGACCCAGCAGAACCTGGAGATGTTCCCATGTGAGCTGAACTATGGGAAGACGAATAAGCGACCCATCAGGGTCAGAGACTGAGGCCATGGAAACAGGTTGAATAGGCGTCCTCAAATGTCTTAAGCTTAGCCAGCTGTAAAGCTTCCATGTGACATCATTTTCAGTCCTACCAAGGGCTTCAGTGCTGCTGATCGCCTACAAGCACGTTTTAGACTAACGGCGTCGGCCGCGCTGACAGCCTCCTGCAGCATCTTCGGTGTCTACATATATTTATAGGAAACACTTGTTCCAGACTGGTATAAACTGTTCACTTATTCGTGTTACCATACGCCTACGGTATAAGCCGGGTTTGCACTATGCCCGGTTAGGATAATTAGCCGCCTCGCGTAAAGTCCTTCCACATCGGGGCAAAGGTGTACGAGGGTCAGAAGGGGTGGAGTCAATTAATCTGAGTATAAGTAGCCGAGTCCGGTACGAAAGGCAGCTATCAACCCGACATTTTCGAGGCAATTCTCAATCTCACGTTCCAATATGTGTCGCTTACACAATGCCTCGGCTCTGGAAGCCCGGGATGTGCCTGAATGTCCCTTTACTATCCGCAGGTTGAACGAAACGACCTATCTAATCCGTGAGCACGACCCATATGTAAGGATACTTGTCAGTTGTCCGGTACTTGAACTAATGAGCCGGATCAGGGCGAATCACCTCATATTTACGTCCGGATTTGTTCCCAAACCGACAGCAAAGGAAACCAATCAAGCGTCATTGTGGTCAACGACACAGGTGTCAACACGTCGGCTCCGCGAAACACTGGAGACAAGACCTGGACCATCAAAAGCTTTCTGGAGCACCATCTCAACCCGAAACATCAGATTCCGTACCTTGTCATCTTATCTCATTGCCACTACGACCATATCCTCGGCCTCCACTCACTTTTGAGCAGAGATGATTCCGAATATGCATGCCACGTTACCGTTCTGGCCTCTTCCCATCAGCCATCATTCACAGACTCGTATGAGAAACTGGCAGAGCACTCACTGTGCAATTCCATCGATGTGAAGCCGCCAATATATCACACTGCGATATGGGCCAAAGACTTTCAACAAATCAACTACAACCACCCTGCTGGACATGTTATGGAGTTGCCAATAGTAGCAATTCATACCCCTGGCCATACACCGGATAGTCTGAGCTGGTTTGACACCGAATCCAGAACGCTCTATGTGGGCGACAGTCTATATCAGCAAGAAAGCAACGACTCCCAAAGTGCTCCGTGGGGACGAGAACCGCCGGGGCCTATCATTTTCAGCAACGAAGCCAGTCTTTTCGACTGGTGGAAAAGTGTAGATAAAGCCAAAGACTTTGTTCAAAAGGAAAACACATCTGGGAAACCTAGAGTTACTCTTGCGGCCGGCCACGTCACGGTGTTGGTTGATGCACTCTCTTGTCTCGACAAAGCAAAGGAATTTATGGCCCGAATACTACGGGGAGAAGTTCCCTTTGTATCCTGGCCAGAAAGGCGCGGACGGGCTATGGGTCATTGGACAGATGATACAGATAGCGAGGGACGCTTCGGAGAGTTTAGTGTAGGTGCGCCTATCTTTATAATTGAAGAGGGTCGGAGGGATCTGTCTCAAGAGTGGGCGTAAAAGAGCCAAGTTTAAAGAGGCTGATGGAAGGTTCTGTAAAAGGGCTGGTTCTCGGAAAGACGCAGCCGTGGCATGAGTGGTTTTTCTTCCGAGGCTGGTTGCCTGTACAATAATAGAGAACAGCTTTTTCACACCTTGGCACCATATCCGCTTGCATTGTTTATTATTATGATATCTCTATAGCCCTGGCAATCATTGTATCCAGCTCCGATATTCTTTTGTTAACAGTGATCCTGCGTCAATTCGTGACCCAAGATCCCGTGACCGGATACGGCCCGACGGCTGTGAACCAAGACACCGGATGTCCGCAGCGCGGCCTCTTTAGCCGTTATCCTACGGTTTAGACTTCCGAACAGCGAATAGGGTTTTTAAAACGACCATAATCGGTAATACTTGCTGGTGTTGAAGGATTGGATGTCTACCTCCGCGAATCGGTGCATATAATGAGACGACCGCACATGTCCACTAGGGACCGATCAAGAGCCCTTTGAATCGTTCACCCATCACTCTGCGAAGACAGGTCTGCCGCGGAATCGTTCCCAAATATCTGACTATGCGCATCGACGAGATCACCGTCTTCAGCTATAATGCCAACTACAATTACGGCACATACTCCATGTCCCACGGCCGCCTCGCCTCTGGGCAAAGGTCGATCGTCGTCAAGATACGGGCCGGGGACCATGAAGGGTGGGCCGAAACAGCGCCGCTAGGCAGTGATTACCTCCCGAGCTTCTTCAACGGCGAGATCGCCGCGCTCAAGGAACTCGGGCCACAAGTCATTGGTCTTGATCCAAGGTCCCCCGGAGCCGTCTCGGCCTTTATGGACCGCGTCTTGATGGGGGGCACTGCAGCCAAGGCAGTCATTGATATGGCCTGCTGGGATCTGACGGGAAAGGCTTTGGGACTGCCAACCTCAACACTCCTTGGGGGGCGACTCCAGGAGAACCTGCGGGCCTTTTCCGTCGGCAAGATCGGAGACCCAACCACCAGCGTCCAGGATGCCCACGCTGAGCTCGACAAGGGCGTCAAGGCGATACAGCTCAAGGTTGGCGACGATCCTTTGACAGACGCTAAGCGGGTCAAGGCTGTTCGTGAGGCCCTGCCCGACAATTTTCTTATTTGGGCAGATGCCAATGCTGGCTGGACTTTGGATCAGGGCTTGACGTTTACTCGAGCTTTGGGACCGACCATCACTGTACCCCTAGAGCAGCCGTGTGCGACTATCTCGGAATGCGCCGAGCTTGGCCGTCGAACTGGGCTGCCTATCTCGCTGGATGAGTCTGTGGTGACGATGGGTGACCTCGTGGCGGCTCACACACAGGGAATCACAGGTGTCAACATCAAGCCATCGCGCGTCGGTGGCTTCACCAAAGCCCGTATCCTGCGCGATGCCGCTGTGGGCTTGAATATGACAGTCACCATCGACGATCCATGGGGTTGTGCCCTGACGACAGCGCAGAACCTTCAGTTAGCTGCTTCGACCCCCCGAGAGCACTTTCGCGCTGTCGATCTATTCGCTGAATGGACGAACCCTCACATCACCGATGTCCCTCATATGCAGTCGGATGGTCACATCGGCAGCATCGATCTGCCTGGCAATGGCTTTAAAACAGTAAACGTTGAGCTCCTGGGCGAGCCATTGTTCAAGATATCTTGATGCCACCGCACCGTGTCTCCCTATGAAGGGGCTCATTGTCCCATACGGTGGAGGGGGACTGGGGCGTACGAGAAGAACTCAGTCGTGGTGACAGATTATCCCATGAGAAGTTCATAGATAGTCTTGAAAACAATCTCTTCAACCTCAACAAGTTTTGTCGTTTACCACCGGACATCCCATGGGATGAACATCCAGGCCTACCATCACCCATGTCTCGTGCAGTTTCTACACCTTTTATTGACAGCTAAGAGAGTTATCAGTCTATCTGCCCGCTATGTGAATAATCACAGCTACAATTCGGTTTCGTCACATGTGTACATGATTCATCCTCCACCTTGGCCACGGCCCCGTCGTCTGTCCTCCTTCTGAAGAACAATCCCGACGTCCCCCTTCTCCCAAACAAGCACCAGATCCTCAGAACCAGAAACATAGAGAGGCACCACACAGAGAGACTCGCGGCGCTAGACGAGAAAGAGGCGGAGTGGAAAGAAAGGCTCTGGTCGGCCTCCGGTCATCGGAGGGTGCATGTCGTATCTAGGGGAAGGTATGGCGGGGTGCTTGCCTGATCTGCCTGTGCCTAAATTCTGTCACAAGTACCTGGTACTTCAGATACACCTGATACTTCTGACTCCCAAAGCCTTAATACCCAGGCACCCAGGCACCCAGGCAACAGGCACTCAAGAACACCCGGGCAGGCACGCCCAGGGTCAACAATTTGTGTCTACCTACCTAGGTAGGCAGGCGCTATGTCTGGACCCTAGGCCATGGCTGCTCAGGACACTTATCGCTTGACCACGCCCTGAGACGGGTCCGGCAGGACAGTTCTAGAGAGAGACGGCGAAGGAGTTGAGATTCTGGACCTCAATGCAGCCGCCAACAAGATGTAGGGCGAGCTCCACCGCGCAGACAGTTCACCACATCACTGATGAATGTCTCAATCTTTCTTTCCATGTATCTTGCGGCGTGATAGGGGCCTGGGGCATCTGCCTTGAATAAAATGCGGCCTTGATCTTACCTTACCTAAATCACAATCACACCACAGTATAGGTAGCGAGATAAAAATCCGGATTCCGCCCTACCAAACCCAAGCTCAGCTAAAAGGTTGGTCGCTGGAGGAGAGCAAACCATCAAGTATGCCGGATCCTAGTTAAAGTGACTCTAGAGGAACGAGTTATTATTTTGCTATTGTTTTACCCAAATTTCTTCCCTCTGCTGTTTGGTCAAACGGTGTCGCATCCGCATTGTATCCATCATAGAGAGGTTGCTCAAAAATACTCCAATCACATGCTACGAGCATTGTATGCGCCTGTTCGGGCTCAAACAAGACAGAAAATTCTAGCCATTACGGAACGAGCACAAAGAACCAAAAACATCACAAAGGTGAAGGAGAGGCAGTCTTGGCGCTGAGGAACGTGGTTTGAATGGGCTATTGGGTTAATAGCAATAATCGAACAATGTCACATGGCAAAGCAACAGGCATTGAACCAAACAAAGCTTAAGCGCCATGCTTTCCCTCGTTGCGCTTTAACATTGTTTGGCCAGAGTGAATTAAACGCCTGTTGGCCTCACACTACTAGGTACCTGGTCATCGCCCCTTAACTGACACCAACTTCCATCCCTCTTCTACCAACTCTATCCTAAACCCATCGTCGACGGCTTATTCTTCCATAGTCTATGGCTCGGCCTCTTACCTTTAAGTCATCCTTTTATCGTCTAAGGCTTATTCTCTCACTACCTACCGCACTCCCAAATATCCTCAAGCACTTGATTGGCACGCCTCCTCTTCACTATCAACTACCTAGTTGTACTCTTACAGCCCCAAAATGGCGGGACACGGCTTCTTGGAACTCGAGAAGAAGCTTACGACACTCAGTCAGTTGAAAGACTTTAGCGAATTCGACCAGAGTATCATCAAGGAGATCTTCAAGGAGGTCCGCAAAGTATGCAGAGAGGCCGATCGACTCACGAGCAAGGCAAATGAGGACCTTCTCGAAGAAGCCCGAGGAAACCCTGTAGGGCAGTTTATCGAGCGAGAGCAACAACTTATCAAGCAACTCGACGAAGAGAAAGCCAAGCTTCAGGCTTGCCAGCGAGAGCTCGATGAGGAGAAGAACAAGCTCGGCGCAACTGAGGCTACGCACCCCGTCGCCCTCAGAAACCCTGTCGCAAAGGCTACACCAGATGCCGATGCTGCCAAGAATGACGCTGCTTGGGCTAGCGCGTTCAAAGAATTCAAGCACCGACTTTACGATCTCAGACTCTCGCAGGGCGGCAATATCCCGATCATCGATCTTTTCCCCAGAATGTGCGATATCGTCTTTGATGATTCAAAGTACTGCAACCTCTTAGACTTTCTCGATTACGCAGAGCTATCTATTTCTATGTGTCTTTCTATGCTGGAAGTGGGAGATCAAGTTATCGTTGATGGCAAGTGTCCCTGCCACCCCGACGGATGTCTGCGGGTTAGAGTTGTAAAGGAGAATGGATTACGCACCCTAACACTTGAGGGTAAATGTATCTAGTCAGGCTATAACGAGGAGTCTGGCTTGACAACATGAAGCCTCTTATTAAGGCCAAGTACCTAGGAGGTTATGCACGGTCAGCCAAACCCTGATGTAGCAGGTATCGATTAGATTTAGGGCTTTAAGTCTGCCATAAAGTCTCATCTAAGCATGAGTAACCCTCCTCAACATGCAGTCTTGTCGTATGCCTCTTCTCGCGTTCCAACGCTGACTCTACAGACTGCACTAATTCTTTGTCTATTTTCATCTTCGGCTCGGTCATTTGATGGCGATCGTACTCCATAGTGTACTTTGACGGCTTGTTCTTTCTGGCTCCGAATGTGTACTCAACCCATGGCCCCCAGCGAGCCCTACTGGACCTAAGCGCTGTTACATGTTTACTTTTCTCACTTTTGTTTTAATCCAGCTCAATGATCTCACGTTCAATCCGATCCTGATTCAGGAGGCTGCTGACATCTGAAGCTTCAGCCGGAGCCTCCTCCGTATCACCCCTTTCTCCTTCGTCGGCCTCTTCCAAACTTAGCTGGTGCTCAGCATCCTTTACCATGCGATCTGGGAATAATAGTCGATTGAGGGCGTCGAATTTCATCGCTATGTGATGCCGGCGTCGCCGATCCTCAAGCTTTCGGTTCAGAGTGTTGGCCCGCTCTTTGACCACTGCCATGGGGACTTCCATCTTGAAGCTCGGCTGCCCATACGCGTTGATCCTCTTTGCGAGTTCGTCCTGAGAACTGGAAAGCGAGTTGAGCCGATCAATAAAATCAATGCGTTTGTCCATGTCTCTGATGGCACTCTCCAGATTCTGTGTCATGTGCTGCCACGTTCCGAATACCCTCTTCTCGGCGCTCACAAGATCAGCTGGGTGGGCAACACCAGACTGACCGCCTGCCTCGGTGGCGTTGAAGCCGTGTTGACCAACGTAGGAGCTAGCGAGAGCAGCAACAAGTCTTTCAGCGCGTGCAAGCATGCTGTCTTCCCATACCAGCAAGGCCACTCGCACGACTGGCTTAGGGGTCAAGCCCATGCCCTTTATTAAGCTCATAGTTAGAGTCAGAAGCTTGTTGACTCCGGTAGGGTTCTTGACGAGATAGTCTTTCGTCCGGTTCTGTAGCTTGTCGGAGCATCCCACATAAAGAGGGCTTTGTATCTGGACAACATCTCCAGTTGGGTCTAGGTGCATGTTGCACCGGGTTCCAAGCCGCTCGCGAAACACCAAGGCGCGCTCCAGCTCTTGTCGGTTATCGATGAACCTTGCCTGACGTCCCGAGGGTGGCGTTCCGAGAGCCCTATCCGTCTGCTTGACAAAGTTGATATCGGACTGGTGGGAGTTGTCCTGTCTGACCAACGCTTGGTAACCATCGCAGTACCGTTGCAGGCGTCGCCGCAGATCCTCGATTTCGTTGCGTGAGAGAAACATCCCCCTACGGCCTTCTACAGCGAGGCCAACAACATAGATTCCGGGGCCGTTTGCATCGTACCATTTGATACGCTTGTCGCTGTCGTCGTAGGCTACAGTGCCCTTCAAAATAGCCCGAAGCCCGTCGGGAGGGATAGCGGCCGTCATACGAGCCATGACCCATTGGTATTTAAATTGGGTTTGGAAAGCCACCACCGTCCGCTCTACACCAATGCTGCTTCTTTTGAAGGTGTTGGATTTCCCATCACGCCCAAGGTCATCGGCGAGGTTAGGGAACTGCCGAAGTAAAGCATAAAGCCCATCGGATTCGTAAATCTGCAGTAGCTCGGTCGATCTGTTCTGCACTTGGGCTTCTGCCAAAATGGTTGCCATGATACTGAGTGATGGGGTTCTTGAGATGATAAATGGCTGTACTATGTTCAATAAGAGACGGTAGCTAAAGAGAGGAGAAAATGTCTGTTCAAGGTTTGAAACCTTGGCTGTTAATCTACCTAGCCTGGCGACCAGTGAATGAAGCAGCTGCTGACAGCTTCCATTACGCCGGTTTGCCTTGCAACCCTATGTACTTTGTTGCTTCAGAAATTAATTGTGCGCCACGAGATTTGCTAGTAAATCCATTGGAACGTTGTACACATGTCCTGCCTCCCGATGGGGGTTGCGTCACATTGTAGGCCCTGATTGTTAGCCGAGCGGCATGGCTACCTTGTGTAGCCTCACAAGCACGGCTGGGGTCCCAAGCTTATCTTTCTTTGTAACAATCTATGCTCCGGCAAGGCCAGCGAACGGTAGGTTCCTGGATACAGTTTAATATCAGGTTTGACTGTTTGCTGATTCTGATAAGCAACTGGCGTCGCGGTTTCTGTAACTAAATAGTTTTCTGGGTAAACATAATGCAAACCCCATTTGCTTGCGAATGAAATCTGTAGAGTGAATGTCGTTGCTTGCCGAGCCGTAACTGTGTGCTCCCGCGATAGGTGTCACACAATTTGCCTGATTGTCGCCGTCAGACACGAGGCAAATAACGCCTAACTTTGAAACCACTCTTATCTTGCCTTATTGCAGTGCCCAGAGAAGCTTCCCTTTCCTGTATATATTCGCTTGTGACTTCTTGAAATTACTTCCTATCATCACTTACTTAGCTCACCCTTCTCAACGCCACACAAGACAAGATGGAAACCGAAGATCTGAACCAAGCGTTCAACGCCATCTCGGCTTGGGCCACGTCGGATGTTGCGTTCTGTCACCTCAATATCCATCGCGACCTTACTTTCACCAGTCGTGCCAGCCTACTCATCGAGAAATGTTGTAGCGTTGCCGCAATGAAGAGCGTCATCTATGCTGTCGGGAGCGACCGAGAACGTGATCTTTTGGGCGACAAGATTTGCGACGATATTGCTGGTTCGGTCACCGGACTTGACTTGACCAATCGCATCTGCATTGTGACCTACGCTGAGCTGTATCAGTGGGCCAAATTGAAGAGTGGCAGTCGAGCTGCGAACGAGGGGGTTCTCGTCCTCTGCGAGATGGACATACATTACAGCCTGGAATTTGTTCTCAGCATACTTTGTCTCATAAGCAACCAGAAATCATCACCTGTTTATGTTCACACCATGGTCATCTCTCATCTCCCACTCGAGAAGAACCTTGCTCGGGCTATCAAGTTGGTGGGAGCACCTGCGCTCAGAATTCAGCAAATCAGTCTGCTCTCGCGCAAAGAAATCCCCGTCGGGTACACGAACGTTGATGAAGGGCGCTTCAGAGATGAAGTTTCCAAACAAATCGGAAAAGCCCTCCAGAAAGGCGACAATGTCCTCATGTTCTGCCACCCTGGCGATCGAGCCCATGTCACCCGATCCCTGGCCGAACAGCAGATCCTTCACACCAGTCACTGTGTCAGCCAGACTGATGTCGACAGCCTTGTTGATTTCTGCCAACCTGCACTCGGAGAGCTGCGTGCAGGTATTCTCTTCGTCGAGGACGGGTCGACGCTTCCCCTAGAGATCTGTCATCTCGGCCTCGTCGTTATCTCTCGTCGTCGAGAAGCGGCCATGTTTGACCCGCGCACTAGCCACATCGTCCGCACTTCTGTGACTCGCTCTAAGCAAGAGATAAGAAATGCTATCATGGATATGTATTTGGCATGCCAAGAGCAAACCAAGAAAGCTGTTGTCTTGGGCGATGAGCTCGACAGCGACGAGTGCCCTATGCCTCCTCGCAGAGTTGAGAATGGTCAAAACCTGGCCTTTCTTTTCGAAGTTCTGCAGCTTTTTCCAGACGTCAAGCTGTCTGAATTACTGTCGTGCTTCGTATCCGATTTTCGCTCCATCTTTGCTCTTGTCCCACGGCTGCTGATGGGGGGATGGATCCGCGAAGAGCCAGATCCAGCAATCTGCCGAGGCTATCTCGTCAACCAGAACAACAAGACGACGACCCTCATCTCGCTGCTGCCAATTTTCGGTTACAACTTTGAACCTGCTGCGTTCCTAGCCAGCTTCGCCGGAGGATCGAATCCAGCAATCACTCGTGCCGCTATCCGCATGGCAGCCATCTCTCACCATGGATTTGCGTTCCTCCCGTCGTACGACCCCGTCGAATTTGCCCTCAGTAACCACCAGCCTCTCAAAAGAGTCCTCGACGACTTTCCCAACGCTTTTGAAGACCAAAAGCTCCTCCCCGAAAGCCTGCTTCAGCATGGGATTCTGTGGATTGCCCTGGCAACCTGGCAAGCTGGAGCAATCAAGTACCAGAACTACTCCGACCTACCCGAGACGGGTGAAGAGATCGCAGATGTTACCCAGCCCTCATCTGTTTCTAGACTACTTCGGGTCAACCTCAAGCTTGCCAGTCAGATCGCAGATCTTGTCAACCAGTTGGAACGACTGTTTGGGATCGGGGCAGCCTTTGCCCCGCGCTCGGTCCATTTTGAGCTACAGCCAGCTGACTGTGGCCGCATCCAGGATGAGTTACTCAAAGCCTGGATGTACAAGACCTACATGGTTCGTCACAAAGACAAAGATAATAATCTCTTATCTGTCGAGTCTGTCCAGACTACTGATTTGGTTGGGGGGAAAGTCAAGGGCGTGACCTTATCCAACACTAACGCTCACTTGATGATAGAGGCGTTGATGAATGGGGATATTGGTGTTGATGTCAATAGAGGCGTTGTTACCTGCGCTCTCGCCAGAGATATCCTCAAATCTGGACATGATTGCTGGGTTATTGAGCCAATGGCTATCATTCCATTGTCTGTCATTCGCCGCTGGGAGCAGAGTCAGGGGCTGGGTTTCAGCGACAAGGTCAAGTCCACATACCCCATTCACTGATTATCTCGTCTTGTACTTCTATGGTGATAAATTGAATATTGAATTAGACTCGAGAATATCGAGATCAATAGATTATGAGCACGAGGATAAGCCCAAACATCGTGAACGAATAGAGCACTCGTGTCAAGTGCTACCTCCAAACCAGAAAGCGTAAATTATTTAAATTATTAAAACCTCCTCATGACTTGCTGTATGTGAAAAGGCCTGGTACTGCCTTAGGCTGCCACGCCGTTGTTAGCTTGCATTCAATGCTTGCCTGTGCCTTTGTAGTCTGCCGGCTGTTTACAGCTGGCAGCCAGTCCACCCCCATGTTCACTCTCCGACTGTGAACTTTTTGCTGCCTAGATCTGTGATATATTTTTCCCTCTCCTGCTTCTGAATATTTCTCGCACGCCATCTCTCTATCAAGCTGACCGCGGGCATTCCTTCATCACCCTCGCCTGATCCTTGTGTTGGCGTCACCATATCCTTGTCTATTCCAGCCTCAATACCACACCTTTGTCCGACCCTTGCATCGATATCTTTGTATCCCTCTCCCTCATCACTGCCCTAGTCATGCCGCCGCGACGAAGTGCCTCGCGAGCAGCCAGGCCACCCGTTGAGGATGACGGTGCCTCAAATACAGACATAGGAAAAGGCCGAGCCGTCAGTTCCGTCACCAAGTGGTATAACGACTACTCCGCAAACCTCGATCGCGACGCCGACTGGCGCCGTGAGCATCTGCAACGCCCGAGCGCAGAGTACTCACGAGATCCCAACTATATCCACCCTCTCGTTCCGCAAGCTCCATCCGATAACTGGTCTACCAGTGACGAGCAGGACGTGCAGCAACAGTGGATAGATCAGAAGGATCTCTACGCCATTCCATCCTCCCTGATGAACGACTACAAACTCAGTTGGAAGCTCTGCATCAGATTTGCGGAGTGTACGCCTTTGGATATAATCGGCGTTGGGACTCGCTTGGTATTCGGCAAGTCGGGTGTCTTGGGTAATGACAACAGAATGTGGAGTGCGCACTTCACCAGACAGTTCAACTGTCTGATCACCCACCCAGCCTGGACCGATCCTCCGTTCAGCGCCGCTGGGTATCTCACTGCGGCCTTGCAGTACGCTGTCATCTTAAAAAGCAACAACCGTAGCAAGTGGGAGCTTGCCCCCGTCAACCCCTTTGCCCGCGAGTTCCTCGTGGCTATCCACTCGTCAGCCGCACCTTACGACTATCGCAAGCTACATAAGCAAGCGCGAAAGCGATGCCGGAACAACATGACCGCCCTCTCGACACTTTCAAACATTTTCAAGTCACTCGAGGAGACTATTCAGACTCCGCGGGAGCTGAAACAGACTGATATGGCCCTGTATGAAATCAACACCGAGCATATTGGCCTCCTCACCAAAGCCCTCGACCAAATGCATGACACACGTACTGGCCACTCGTTGCTCTCCACGGAGGTCTTTTACAAGATGGCAATTACCCCGAAGCCATCTGATGAGCCACCCAAACTGGACGCTCAAGTCACCCGCTGGCATGAGCTCACCATGCTAGATCAGTTTCGACAGATCAAGATACGGGAGCGGAACGGTCAGGTATCTAACAACTTTGCACCGGCGGGTGAGGCCAGTGGAAGCGGTCCTGGTTCCGGCGTTGACCCTCAACTCACTGCATCTGGCATAGATGAGTCCGGTCTTGAGGCGTCTTCCCACTTTGCACCGGCAGATGAGGCTAGCGGGGTTGGTGCAGGTGGAATTGACGACACGCCCGAGGATGACCTGTACTCGGCTACTCCTGTATCGTTCGCTCCTGTGTTTGATGAGGAGGAATCATACATCCCGCCTCAGTCTGACGCAGGCAGTCCCATGGATGTCGAAAAAGAGGCCACCCAAGCGCATGCTTGGGTGTCTTTTGAAGCCCACACTTCAGGCGCTCCGGACGCGCCTAACACCTGGACTCCTCGCCCTTTTGTCATTAGCATGGCCGAGCCTACCTTCCAAGACGACGTGGAGCAGCTCAGAACTATGGAAGCCAGAGTGGCGGGCCTTATTTTGAAGTAGGCCGTTTCGGGAACAATGTTGGGTCTGGAAGACTGTTGATTGAGGATTGCCTGGTCGTCTTTTACGGACGGACATCACTGAAACCGGCACGGTGTTATGAGATTTGTACTTGGCTATGATTTCACAATGGATGATTCTTTGAAGGGTTCACCAGGCAGTTCCGACGGTATACCGACACGGAAATCGCCATTTTCAGTTGCAGGCAGCCTGCACAAAGGTGCTAAACAGGGGCAGACCAGGAGCAGATTAGGAAGAGAGAAATGATATTTGCTTTGGTTTTATGATAAAGTACCTTGTTTTAGTGAAAGGAACTTCGCAAAAAGACAGACACGATGCAGTGCAGTTTGGAGAAGAGCTTATTGTGATGTACTCTATCTACCTAGGTTATTCCTCCCACGGTCATTCTCTCCTCCGAACTAGCTCTATCGTGATACGCCCCCCTTCATGTCTCGATACTTCTTCAACGCCTTGAAAGCTCTGCTCAGGCCGTCCAAAGCTCGTTGTTTAGTCCATCTGGGTTCTGGCGGAGTCGCTCCCGGATGAGCGCGATGCCCATCTCTGCTTGACCAGGGCTGAGCGTGAAAGCAATTCCATCTGATTGATCGGGAGTACGGATGACAGGATTGAACAGGTCAGACGTGTCCAATAAGTCCATACTCATCCACCGCATCTGTCGAGTTGCTTGATCCACAACGAGGAGAGTGATGTGCTGCGGAATCAAAACAATGAACAGGCTGTTGGTCTGGTCCAGGGCAGATAGAGGGTCGTCCTGCGAGAAGGCGGCAATGTTGTCATCAATGGCGGCACGGAATATGGCAAGGGTGCGTGCGTCGAGGGTGCTCTCGCTTCTATCGGTGACTTCAGCTCTGAGCTTCGACATCTTCTCCTTGGCTTCGTCTAGCTCCTTTTTGGTTGCGTCTTGCTCTTCCTTTGCGGCGTCCAGCTTCTCTTGTAGTAAGAGATTCCGCGGTACCATTCCAGAAAGAAGCTTGTTGTTTTCTTGAATGTTGTCGGCGTAAGTTTTCAAGTCGGAATACTTCTGATTCAGTTGAGCGATATCCTTCTCCAATGTGCCTTTCTCAAGTTCAAATTGTTGCTTGAGCTCGTCGGCTTTGCTGCTGTGCGCCTCAGATGCCACAGTAAGCTGCGAAACCCGCTCCTCAAGATCATGTTTTTGGCTCTCGAGGAGGAGGATGGTGGCGTCGCTAGAAGTGGCTGATGCGGTAAGTTGCTGCTGCATCTGAGAATTGCGTTCCTCCAGATCACTCTTTGCAGTTTCGAGTGCGGAAATATGCCCTCGTTGTTCCTCAAATTTATCACTGACCTGGCCCGACCATCCCTCCCACTCTACCAACTTGTCGTGGGCCTTCTGTACATCAGATTTGAGGGCATCGACCTGGCTCATATGCTCAGCTTCCATTTCGGCCATGCGTTTGCGCTGCTCCTCAATCAGCTGGTTCGATTTCTCGAGGTCGAGTTGCAGGGCTTCCCCCTGTTGTTCAAGGAATGCTTCCCGTCCCCGTAACCTGTACAACTCTGTATCGACGTCGGTTTCCTGTGACTCGAACGACTCCGCCGCTGCCGGGGTAAGAGATCGCAAGCCGATACCATCAATAAACTTTTGGTTCCACTCCGGGCCCCAAAATTTAGTAAACTCGATCTCAAAGTTTTCGTCGGCTGAGATAAGGGCAAAGGCGCGAAAGGCAACCTCGCGAGCCAACTCGGTATCCTGAGACTCTTGCTCTAACTCTTGAGGGGTGGGCTGGGAATCGTCTCGGCTCTGGATCTCCTTCAGGACTTCGTTCAGGCGGCGACTACGTGCGGCCATCTTCTCCATGAAGGACATGTCTTCGTCCGCTCGGCTGAATGTATTCTCGAGATCCTGAAGTTCCTTGCATCTTTCGTCCGTATAGCCGGCCTCCTCGGCCAAATCATCCTTCCTCTCTTTCATGAGTGCATCCAGGCGATCGACAAGTTGCTTGGACTGTTTCTGCACTTCATGGAAGGGCTTTTTGAAGGCGGCAAGGCCTCCATGCAGACCCAGAATGCCCAGGGTAGACATCTTGATAGAGGCTTGTGTTGGCTTGAAGAGCTTCGTACATTGAGATGGTAAGGTATAAAGGACTGAGTCTGGTGGCCGTGGTTGATTTAACAAGAATCTGGGGGGCTCAGGCAGCAATGCTAGAAATCTTAGAATGACACGAAGTGAATGTAGGAAATAATGCAGAGCAGGCACTACTCGTCTGCGTACACAGCTTCCAAGTTTGCTAGAAGACTTCTGCCAGTCATATCGAAGCGTCGTCGTGTTTGGCAAAGATTTAGCTTACCATCCTTAGGTACATCTCATTCTAAATAGGCGAGTAGGTTTGCTGAGCAACAAATGCTACAAACAAATCAGAGCTGGCCAAGACTGCCTGCTACAAGACAGTATTGTTCCATTCGATCAATCACAAACCAGTCGATAAAGGATTAAGTGAGTTAGAGTGAACAAACAAGTGATTGTAGTGCCTACCTGCACGCTGCAGACAGGTTGGCAATGCAAAGTGCACTTCCAAAGTCGAGACGTAAAAAGTATTTAATCTCCGTTTTGTCCATCAAAATTGACCAGCTTCCTCATCTGGCATCTAAGTCTTTGGGACGAACAACTTCCTCAGCAAGGTCGCCGTCTCCCACCACATCTATCATCCACCACCCCACCCATCAACACATCGCCTACAGGGATGGAACCCACTAAAGAGTGTGAAGACATTCGCTCCAAGCTCAAGGACGAAGATGATCTTCTAGTGACCCAGTACATTTACCGCCGATGGCCACATTACTCTGGAGCCGCGGCGTCCGGTCTTGCATGCCTCACGGTGGTTTTGCGGGCCATATACGCCCGTCTCCCAAGAGCCCGCTGGGAGGAGCTTCGAAAGTTGGATCAAGAAAATCCTCTTTTAAGCCACTCTTGGCTGAGCTTCGGTCGCAAACCGCTTGAAAACCATGCCAAGGCCTTGGACAACCTTGCCATGGCACTCTGGGGACAGCGCCTTGCAGAGGTGTCCAAAACCGACAAATCACCCGAGCTGACTTTTGACGCTCTCGTAAACTCGCAATCTATCACTCGCACTATCCTCGCCCAGGATGAGCTTCGTGTGTTCCAGCCTCTCTTGTGGTTCCGCGAGGGCGTTCACCAGACTTGGGTCGACTATGACGCAAGCGAAGCTCCTGCGAGCGTCAACGCCCGATTTCAACACCTGCACCCGGTTCCCGCTCCACGAGCTATCCATGTTACGATTACTTCAGAGACCAACCTGGGCGAGGAAATCGGGAAGCTATTTGGGCCATCATCGACCCCATCCGGCGACATCAAGATTCTCTTGCGCCCTGCCGTGCCCGCGTTCATGTATCTGACAGCGACTATTGGCGGAGACGAGAACGTCGCTTTTGAACAGCTCCGTCATTTTAGACTAAAGTGCGGTCGTTTCGAAGAGGCTGATAACGGTTTTGTTTGGAACAAGCAGTACAGATCGGTGCCCTACGATCTTATGGCCATCGTTCGATACCGCGACGACGCCAATGGAACTGACCACATTCGCCTGTACGATTCGCTCGGACAGCAATTCGCCCCTCTAGTCCCTACGAATTTCACAAACTCATATGCCGCCGGAAACTGGGGACATGATGATTTTAAACCCAACTCCAGATTCTTCCTGGTGTTTGTCAAGAGTAGTTCGGTTCCAGCTGCACCTGTAATTGACTCTGCAGAGGCCACCCGACAAGGTGAATACCGTGGTAGCATAGCATCACTCCGAACGGGACTGGAACAAAAGCCATGAATAGTCAGGATCTTGGGTCATTTACATGGCATGGAACGCTTGCCTGGATGGCGAAGCACGTTTTTGGCGAACCGTATCCTCATTCTCAAGTGGCAGATTACCGAATTGGGACAGTGGTAGACAGACGATTTGCAGAGAAAATGAAATTGAAAATGAAAAGTATGGGTCGCCAGAGGGAATGAAAGGAGGAATGAATCATGGAGATAGCCTATCACAGTACATCCTTAGTGAATTAAGATCCCATAGCGTCTTCATTAATTCGGCCTGAGGCTCATAACTTGATAGAATCGTGACGTCTTTTGACGAAAAGCGACTTCTAGATTGTCTGTACTTGTCTGCCAAGCCTGCTGTAACAACCAACGATGTTGCCAAGTTGATTGCACAACAGCATGCAGCAGATACAGGTCGCTTGAAGTTGCCGCGTGATAGAGAAGCGATGCAATCAGAGCAGAGAAAGCCTTGTTTATCCAGCACAACTCCTCTCCCCGTTGCCTGCTTGCATATCCGCTTGCCGCCTCTTGACTCATAACCCTTTGCCTACCTGCATATTCCTTTGCCGGCTTTCTGTGCTTGGCAACACTCGCTTCTTGCCTGCGTATTCGCATGCCCACTCTCAATCTTGGTCCATTGCCTGCTTGTCTATTCGCTTGCCGATTCTCCAACTTTGTCAACACGCTCTGCCTGCATGCCCGCTCGAGCGGACTCCCAGCTTGCCAACGCTCCATATCGCCAACGCAAGGCCTCTGGTGATAAAAGTTCCTCTCGATATCGGAGCCTTGGCGAGTATGGGAACCGTACTCTTCTCTCCTGTCTCTTCTGCATTCACATCCGCACTATCTTCGCACTACTTTGTATACATCTACACACTCCTACTACTACCGCGCCGCCTTAGCCTACGGCAACCATGACAGCCATGGCAACCAGCGGCGTCACCCTGAAAGAAACCCAGGATGGCTCCAAACAACTGGTCCAGCGCATGGACGACCTTCATGATTGCCTCGGGAAAGAGAAAGCCGAGGCGGCAGGGTATACGGAACACGCCTGGAGCTCACTGAATGAGATACGTGAGCGCATCGAGACTATCAAAAAAGAGCAGAATGGAATGAACAAGATCGTCTCGCACTGCCGCGAGGTCAACCGTGAGATTGAGCATATGCTCAGCAATCAAGACCAGGCGCCGCCAGAGTCCAACACCGAGGACAAAGCGCAAATAAGCAATGTTGCCTTTCGCGCCTTTTCGCACATCATGGCCGAGCCAGCTCTCCCATTCTCGATCATCTCGCAGTGGGGCTCACAGTTCGATGAAAAGCTACACGAGGGTATTCAATCTCGCGAAGGACCGGTCGACGAGGAGAAAGAGGAGGAGCTCCAGACGCTCAAAAACAAAGAGATTGCCTTGAAGGTGAAACTTAAGGGCGAAGAAGAAAAGGCCAACCAACTGAAGTAAGCCTTGGACGAGGCCACTATCAAGTATCAAAATTGCAGCAGAACCATAGGTGTCGCCAATGATCGCTTCCACAGCTGGGAGGATTATGGAAAGCGAGCACAGCGCAAGATAGCCGACAGAGACAATCGCATCCAGGAGCTGGAAGAAGAGGCCAATCAAAGCGCCACTAATGACGCCGAGTATATGAAACTGGAGAGCGAGCTGGTTGGGGTGGTGTTGAAGGTTGGAGTTGTTAGGGGCTCCTATGGCTTAAGGGCCCCTGAGCCACAGTGGGTGTTAGCCCTACAGTGAGCTGAGGCAGCCCCACTCTTGGGGACCTGCCTGCCTAGACTAGGTAAACCTCATCATCGCATCCAAACCACTTAACTTTCAGAGGCAGAAACAAACACACCACGCAACCATTCACGAAGCGGCTCCGTGAAAAGGAGTGGGAGGTTAGAGATATCTGCAAGGAGGTGAGTCGTGTTGGCTTTCAAAACGAAGAACTCAAGCTGACCGTGACCAGAGTGGAAGAGCAGAAGGCCTGGTTTGAAGAGAAGCGCAACGAAACCCACGATCGAATCAAGAGACAGACACAATCCTTCACCAACTTGTTCGCCTACCACCAATAACAGAGAGCCACGATGGAAGAGAATAGAGAAGCCAGACACACCGCTGAGGAAGAAACCAGCCCAATCACACTCGAGAATCATGCCCTCAAGGCCGAGCTTGCTGCCAAGAAGGCTGAACTCCTGGCGGCGTCGAGTGAGCTTGCAGGGGTGAATCGCGTACTTGGTGTACTCAACGACCAAAACGAAGCACGCCTTACTCAAGTCACTCGAGAGAGAGACACCGCACAAGCAGAACGAGACGCGGCCAAACAGACTTTACAAGACAGTGAAGCCCGCCTCAAAGTGGTCGAGCAGCAGCTCAAGACTGAGGAATCAGCCCGACAAGAGAAAGACGCTGAGATTTTGGAGCTCAAGGCCAAACTTGCGGAGCAACGAACCAGGACCAGAGAGGAACAAGGCAATGCCAAGTCACACCTGGAGGCCTTTGAGCGTACAAAGCACGACAACCAGCAGCTTGTTTCTACCATCTCTCAGCTGCTCAGCAACGTCGTGGACTACGGTGGGGACTCTGAGACTCATTGGTCTCGACTCATCAAAACAATGACTGAGGCACTGGCTCATGCGCAGCTAGGGCGCATCATGTCGAGTGAGATGTGGTCTCTTCTCCCAGCTGTGGACGACCAGCCTGCAGGCAGCGCCAACGCCAACGCCAACGTGCACATCGAGTGCCTAAAGGTCTTTTTTGAGCTGTCGACGGGAAAGCTGAGCGACGATGGGCTCCAACGGGCTATATCTGCGGTATCTACATGTGACAAGATTCAGTCGGGTCTGCGCCGAGCGCTGCTCGAGGTGGCCCCGCTCGCTGCCGACCAGATCTCCGGGAAGCTTATGATGTGCCTTCCGCTCTTTATGTTGGTTCGTATCCTGGTACGTCGGTGGCCGAATGAGCCGTTTGATGAGGAGGCTTTCCGGAGCAAGATCGAGAGTCGAGTTGGAGCTGCCGACGAACGAGACGCGAGCATCTTCAAGGCCGTGGTCAACGATACTGTGCTCGCCTTTTGCACTAGAGACGAGCTATCGGAGCCGGAGGGGAGAAGCAGCCCGGGATTCATCATGATGCCAAAGCTGCAAGGCATGCTGCTCGTGTCGGGCCGCCAGATGCGATGGGTCAGCTTGAGCCAGATTGACTTGAGCGATTACTTCAAACCTGTGCTTCATTTGTCCGACTCTGATCTGGTGCTTAATTGGGAGAAGGGGGCGGTGGGGGCTGTTCTTCTGAAGGAGGACAGACGACGAGGTCACTGAGGTAGATGTTTCGAGGACAAGAACCTGACCACATGATTAGACCATGATATCATAAACCCTTAGCATACAAATCTTTACCTGCTTTATGATCCTAGTCCTGCCTAAAATGTGTCTTAGTATTAGGTCAAGATGTATGAAGAACTTTTAATAAGAGCATGCAGAGCTTTACCCATGCTTATGGTTTTAATTTTTCCAGCCCATCATGATTATGGACTCGCTTTGCCAAAAGATGTGCCTAAACCTAGTTTAAGGACGTCTGAAAGCGCATTTTCAGAGCGGTCCAGCAATTTACAATGTATGCAAAGGTGGTGCGAGTCGATAGCGCAACATGACCGGGCAGACGTATAGATCCCGTCTCTCGCGTGTTAAACGACCTCAATCGTACGCATACAGCAACAGCTCTTTAGGCTGAACGAGCTTTCGGAATACGAAAAAGAGAAGGTCAGAGGGCTGAAGCTAGTCACAATGTGAGAATGGTAAGGTGAGGCGTGGGCACAACATGACTGAACAGACACGCTGACCCCTTCACCTAACTACCCCCCCGAACATCCTACTGCTACGCTTGGCAACTTTCGTGGACTCTTTGAGGTCCCAGAAAGCCCCACTGTCCCTGCGACACCAAATGTTGGAGGAGCAGAGCTCGGGAGATCCCCTAGCCCCATTAGACCTCTTGGAAGCCCAAGCTTCAGAGCTACACCTACTCCGCTCGGTGCAATCGCTCGTGGGACCGCGCCGGCGCTTCGGAGCCCCAGTCTCGGAGCCTTGGGTGTCAGCGGACGCTCTCGTCGGATCCGGTCTTTCGCAAGCCCTAGCCTTGCATCTAGAATCGCTGACCAGGACACAACAATGCAGGACACTTTCCCCAGTGACAACGCCACTCAGCACACCCAGCCGCAGGAAACCTCTGTGGTCTGGACACGCAACGCGCCTGTCCCAGTCGGCACACGCGTTCCACCGGATCAACGCTGCACCTGGACCCATCGCCAAGTTGCGGTTCTGCCGGGCGCGCCCAACGACGAAGAGGAGGAAGAGGACACGAGCAAGCTGAACAATGCTGTAAGCCGAGCCCCTAGCCTCATTTTCAAGTGAAGTTGCCGGATTGAGCAATTATTTCTCACCTGTGGTTCATTTGCCCGACTATGACCGACCTAGTGCTTAGTTGAGAGAAGGGAGTGGTGGGGGCTATTCTTGTGAAGGAAGATAGGGGTCGGCGCACCGGTCACTATGACTTCTAGCAAGCTACCCTTTAACTTGTTACCGTTTTAGTTAGGTACCGTATCTTTTTTTGGCCTCATAATTGAAATTACTTAGTCTTCCGTGTTGGTCAAGTCTTTGGCGCCTTGTGAAAGGTTACCGACAGTAAATGCTCGAGTTCTTCAAAATGATGGCATTTTCATAAATCTGTTTATTTGAAAGAAATATTACACCTTGCGGTAAAACGTGGATATGAAATGCTACGGCCTGGTATAGCCACATGGGTTTCACACCTAAACACCCAAAGTCGGGAATAGCTTCACGGCGGAGCGCCCCACATCGGCAAGCGCTTGACTGCAACTCTGAATGAGCGGAAACCACAACGACTCAACTAAGCATGTTCCGCATCCACCCGTTGCTTGCCAGACTCTAGCTGAGTGGGATTTGACTTTAATAGAGCGATTTCTGCTATTCCCCCACCCTCAAAATGCCGAAGGCCGATGAACATCCCCCACTGTTGAGAGGACATGCGAAGACGCAACCCCCACTTATGATTGAAAGAGGGAGGATAAATAAACATAGCTCTAACTGCTGGCTATGAACGAAATAACAAAGCAGCCTTGATTAGAGACTCGGAAACATTCTAGGCTGGAGTCCAACATACGAGACGACTGCACATACCTTGACCTCACAACTACCAACCATCACCAGTATGTTGGCTCTAATTCAACGTATTCAATAGAGACTGACCTCTCGATAGTGTCTTCCGAATCAGACGCTGTCATCGCCGTGCTGCTGGCCTACGGAGCCGCCCTGAAAAGCCGCAACGTAGAAGACGCCGTCGCCCTCTACACGGCAGACGGAGTCATCATGCCGCCGCACTTTTCTGCCTGCGTAGGCACAGATGCCCTCCGCGACACATACACACGCATCTTCTCAACCAGCCAGCTCAACGCCAGCTTCACCTTTGAGGAGGTGGTCATCATGTCCCCAGAGTGGGCGTTTGCGAGGACGACGGCCTCGGGGACCAAGACGATGCTGGCGACACAGGCCTCGGAGGAGCTCTCGAATCAGGAACTGTTTGTGCTAAAGAAGGAGGACGGAAAGTGGAAGATTTCTCGATATGCCTTTTCAACCATGAAGCCGCTGGTGCAGGACGGGATGCGGCGTAGTTGAGCTATTTAGACGAAATAAAACGTCAGAGCGCAAGTAATAAGAAACGTCAAATTATGAGAAAGGGTGTCAGGTGTCAGTGCAGATATTTGAGGGTGGCTGCGTGTTGCGATTGGTGAGAACTGACAGAGGAGAGTGTTCGTGGAGATGATCTTTACTGAACTCGTTAGCCAAAGTTAAAGAGATCCCGCCAGAGTGGAAACTTTTCAAATTGGGTTTCACTCGAGAGTCCGGATCCGGATGGGGGACGTTAAAGCCGTTCATTCCCGCGGTGAAGAGGATGGGGAGGTGAACGGTTCCACGTTGTCGGGACGGTTGGGTCGACGGGTGAGGGAGTGGATGGCTCGTGGCTCTCGCATTCCTTTTCAAGGAGTGTCTGAGCTCATATTGGACAATTATTTCAATGTCGTTGCAATAGAAGTGATCAGCATCCTGTGCCTGTCCGACCCGAGGAGCCAAGATCTCCGAGATCGACAATCTCGGGCCGCCTATTCTAATCTCTGTCCACGCAGCCATGGCGGCGCTGATCGATCTTGCTTACGAGTCATGAACAGGAGAAACACTGCTACGTCAAGGTTGGGATGAGGTTTTGGAAAGCACCACTGCAGTAAAATCACAGGCATCTTGTTTTGGTCGGGTCAGCTGCTCTGGTGAGCTGAAACGATGGCGCCATTAGCTGTGCCAAGCAGCAGGGAAACGGCAGAGCGGGCGCGGAGGGTTATTACTTGGCCAAGTTCATTATCAATGGCTTTTGTCTCTGGGGGTCATTGGGCCGTTTCGTGCGAGTGCAATACCGCCTGGACGTAGATGCCACGCGCAGGAGAACCTTGTTACAGAAGTTATCCCTGAAGGCGTTTAAGCTCTGCATGGAGATTCGGGGTGGCCATCTGTACAACAGACAGAGCCGCATCTACGTATGTGGTGATCGGTACGAGTCAGTCAAGATGCGATCTGTCGTTTTGAGTGCAACCGTATCTAGATTGCCTTTGCCCGGAGGAGCTTGCTAGGCCATGTAACACTAGCCAAGAGATGGCATCTCGATATCAACTCCACAACGTCATTGGCTTGGTTTTAGTCCCGTTAGTTTAAATGCTCTAGATCAGCCAACTAGGGGCCTTGCTATGACAGATTGAGCCCGTTGGCGCATGAGCAGACGGCTCGAGACATCCGGCAGGGAGATCGGGGGGTG
This sequence comes from Fusarium decemcellulare, assembly GCA_013266205.1. Taxonomy (NCBI): domain Eukaryota; kingdom Fungi; phylum Ascomycota; class Sordariomycetes; order Hypocreales; family Nectriaceae; genus Fusarium; species Fusarium decemcellulare. The sequence continues at coordinate 50,896 of JAAGWO010000924.1, read as the reverse complement.
GCGGCGCCGTGGCTTGGGGGTTCGTGACAGAGCGGCGAAGCCTGTGGCTCAAACCATCAGAGTAAAGATCGAGACTGGCTGGGCAGCCAAATTGCCCAAATCTGTGGCAGGAGGTGCTCTTTTGGCTCTGGCGAACCCAAAAGCCACTTGAGTAGAGTCCAGTTTACGCTTTCGGAGGGTGACGTGTAGGGCAGAGGTGAAACGAGATGGGACTTTGAGTTCTTCGGTGGAAAGAGAAAAGAGAAAAGAAGAAAAAAGCAAACCTGGTGTTGATTTGACTATTGAAGCGGCCCGCGGTGCTCCCAAGGGCCTGGGTCTAGATCGCCGGGACCCATCCAGCCTAATGGATCGTGTTCCTGCTTCAGCTCGATCGGGACAAATGCTAGCGCTTGATTACTTTTCTCTTGTCTCTCTCACTACTGCAGGTCGCTCGAAAGCACCAAGCGGCTGGCCCTCGCACGGGAGAGCGACAGAGCTCGGCCTCGACTCGGGCGTCAAACTCTGTTTTCGGGACTTAACGGCGAGTCGTTAGCCAAGAAGACACTAGCCACCGGCACGGTTTTGGGTGCTCCCGGGCGCTAGGGGCACAGACTAGGGGCGGCGCGATCTCAGGAGGTTAACGCGGGGAAGTGGCTCCGTGAGTTGCGCTCGGGCTTTGTGTCTGGTGGTTTGATGCCACGGGCTGAGCTCAAGGCCACCACCTACGGGATCATATGGGAGGGGATGGACCCTTGAGAGGGAAAGCCTTGATAGAAAAGATGACTTGTCGGCTCAAGTCTGCTCGTCTTGCTTCCCGAGTCAGTCATTCATTTTAAGCGATACCGGCGCTCGATGGAGTGAGGGCCAAGCACATTTACAGAGAACGTGCTTCAACTCGCTGAACCCACCATGGAAGTCGATCCAAGCGCTACTACCGTTGAGCCCGAGGGTCTTGGGCTTGTGCTCCTCGCTATCACTCTTTTCTTTGCGGCGCCCACGGCGGTGGTTGTGCTGCTGCGGTCCTGGATCAGGGCACGGCAGCGTGTCTTTGGGACGGATGATGGCCTCATGCTGGTCGGCTGGGTAGGTGACATGTACTGTCTGGACTCTTCGGATGCTGACATGCGCAGATTCTCTTTATATGTGCTATTGGCGTTGCTTCGAGGGGCACCTATGCCGGCATTGGTGCCGTTGACGACCGACTCAACTCGACCATGCAGATCGAGGGACGAATGGTAAGAGATTCTCTGGACTCAAAGACAATTTACTCACACTGCCCAGTATGTCTGGCTGTTCCAGATGTTTTACTGCTCTTGTCTCGTCTTTATCAAAGCCTCCATCTGCGTCACGCTCCTTCGAATCGCCGTTGAAAAGGTGCACCGCGTCATTGTCTGGATCACGCTCGCCGCCTCGTGCATCTCGACCCTCATCGTCATCATCGGGCTGCTGGCCATGTGCCGACCCATCAGGGCAGACTGGGATCACTCGGCCGGCGTGTGCTCGCCGCCCGTTGTCATTACGAGCCTGAGCTACCTGGTGTCGGCTGCTGCCGTGGCTACTAACTGGGTCTGCGCTATCCTGCCGGGCTTTATGCTTTACAAGGCCAAGATGAAGAGGGCGACCAAGATATCTATTAGCGTTATCCTGGGCCTCGGTATTCTGTAAGGACATCTGGTCATGGTTCGAGTTTGGTACTGACTTTCCACAGGGCGTCGGTTGCTACTATTGCACGACTACCATACATTGCCTTTTACGCCCAACCCAAGAATTACTTACGTACGTCTCTTTTCTTACATATATGGCTTCACTAACACCCCGCAGATAACGTCGGCAACATTGTTCTCTGGTCCGTCTTTGAATCAGGGACAGCCATTATCGCCGGCTCATTACCCTCCCTAAGAAGACTGGTAAAGAACTGGATCAGCTTTGACTCTAATAACGAAGGTTCCCCAGCTCAGATAACACCCTACAATGGGCCCAGCCGCGGCACCGTGACAAACATGGTCGGCCCAACCAGCGGGTCTCGTGGCAGACACAAAACCATGGTCTCGGATGTCGCGGCCGACGGAGACTGGGAGCCGCTGGACGACGCCTCGTCGAGCCACAAGATATACGTCAAGGTAGATATGGAGATGCAATCCCTTGATAGACCGCCCACGTCCTCGCGGTCCGACCGGTCGACTGAGGAGCTGGGGCTGCCGGCGTAGGAAGGGGTGGTGGACTGTACGATAGGTGTTGGGAGATGAAGCTAATTACAAGTCTATAAAGATTTCTTAATATCAGGATACCGCTTGTTGCGCCTGGTTCGCCTGGTGTGTAACTACAAGCTACTATATCCAATCAATTATTGGTCTATGAATGAAGAGCATGTTAAGCGGTGAACTGGTGAAAGCATCGATTAATGAAGGGATGTATCAAGCCTGAGCTCTTTATACAGCCCATCTTAATGAAAGCTTCAGGTATCGTTTAATAAAATCATATTATTACTAAATGACACTGGCGAGCCGTAGCTGAGGGTCATCATTGTTCCGCTTGAGGGTGCCTGCGCAGGGGTAGAGTATCCCAGTTCAATGACGACATCTGGCCCCCAACCCAGGCTGTTCGAAACTTCACGCAGGTCGATCTGCTTGCTCGGATATTTATTTCACCATGCCCATTGGAGGAACCGCACGCCCCTGCATTGATCACTGGTGAGCTATAGAGGCGGGAAGTCTACTAGTGTCGTTGAGGATCAAGAAATACAGGGCGTCATCGCGACATGTAAACAATCACTTCGTCACTGAGCCGTGAAAAGTGAGAAATTGCTTTTGATGAACGTCATCTCGATTTATAGCCGTGGAGGACTTAGAGTCATAGACGTCATATAGACGTACCATAACCCGCCCATATTACTTCATCTTTGATGAAATTGGGCTTGCAAACGAGTACTTAAATGTGAAGATGGCCAGGCATTTCCTTTCATTAGTATCAGAACACAACTCATCAAGCCAACAAAGAATCACTACCAAATACTTTCAAAATGACTGATAATCCTAACCCTGGTAACTTTGCCAACCGGTATGTCCCAGAATCATCTCATGAAACGACCCTTTTCTAATTCATACCAGACCCAAGGAGGAGGTCCAGGAGATTGCTTCCAAGGGCGGCCAGGCCAGCAAGGGTGGCTTTGCCAATATGGATCCCGACAAGCAGGTTTGTTAAACTCATGGAATTCATTAATGAATTGTTGAGCTAATGGACATTCAGCGTGAGATTGCATCGGAAGGTGGCAAGGCCTCGTCAGGCTCTTTCGAGCCCGGTAGTGAGAAGGCCAAGGAGGCTGGCCGGAAGGGCGGTCTGAAGTCGTAAATATATATGGAATGATAGAGCTCTATCGTCGTAGAAGTCTTGGCCGATGAGCGACAAGGGTATAATTTCAACGGATATAAATGATGCTTGTACAACTTTTGCTTATATGAATTTGACGTCTGGTGCCACCGCATCACTTGAATCTGAGGCTGCACGAAATGATGTTGTCTCAAGACCGGGAACAACCGCGAATACAATTTCCCACTGTGTAATGTAGGGATGTACCAAAGTACTTTTTGTCAGCTTCTCCAACGTCGCATCATTGTGCAATACTGGCGTCAGTCTCGACAGTTCCTGGAAGCCGCACCATAACCAGCTCGACAATGACTATACCTGCACGTAAATGGCGTTGCGGATAGAAAGCTCCGCGCCCAAACCTGTGTGTTCGTCACCTCGCGTAGAAGAGTGAGGCATCGTGTTGGGCCTTGGTCAAGCCACCAATGCTACTGTAGTTGGATATGTATCACCGCCCATAGCCTGCTTGCTACAGGCTGTATTATGAACTCTGATGAGACTCTATGTGAACTTGGATTAACTTCTGGGCAAAACACGCAGTCATGTCGCGCAACGTTTGTATCACGGCTGTCGATGGCCACACGGGCTTTCTAATTGCGGAGCTGGTCCTCAAACACCGAGACTTCTCCCGCAAGGTCAACTCTGTCGTCGGTCTCACCCTCCACCCAGATTCTGACCGAGCCAAGCAGCTCAAGGAACTTGGAGCCACCATTGTCCAGCACGACCCCGGCCGCCTCCGAATCGTGACCAGAACACTCAAGGATATCAACTGCGACACCATCTGCCTTGTTCCACCTGCCCACCCGGACAAGTTTGAAATATGCGAAGAGCTGGCTACTGCGGCCAAGAGAGCGGATATTCCTAATGTCTGCTTGATCAGCTCGGCGGGTTGCGATTATGCCGAAAGGGAGAGGCAGCCTCGGCTTCGAGAGTTTATTGACCTGGAGAGTTTGGTTCTTGAGGCGAAGGGCGATGCTGGTACCTCGGCGGGAACTTCGCCTTGTGTTATTCGGTGACGTTGTCAATATCGTCAATTTGGATAAGCTACTGACGGTATCCAGTGCCGGATTCTATGCTGAGAATCTTCTCTTGTATGCTCCACAGGCCAAGGAAGAGGGTCACCTTCCGCTACCCATTGGAGAAAACCACAAATTCGCTCCTGTGGCACTTGGGGTGAGTGAATGACTATATGAACAAAGATGTGAGCTAACCAGACTCTAATTCAAGGACGTCGCCCAAGTTGCTGCCCATGTGCTCACTGGCAAGGGAAAGCACGGTTTCGATGACAAGCACCGCGGCCAGATGATGGTGGTGACTGGTAAGTTGATCTAGAGATGCTCAAAACAACCCAGTAATGGAACCTGGATAGGCCCGATGCTCTGCGCTGGAGCAGAGCTTGCCACAGCAGCAAGCAAAGCTCTCGGCACCGAGCTACAGTTTGAAAACATTTCCGAGTATGCCCCGACGATATTCTCATTGCAGAGTCCAGATACTAATTCTAGACTCCAGAGCCGAAGCGAAGAAGGTCCTCAAGGCCCAATCGGATATTGATCAGTCTGAGCAGCAATACATCCTCGAGTACTACAGCCTTGTACGGGAGGGCAAGACCAACTACATATCCACCACTGCGTTTCACGATGTGACTGGGGAGCATCCGACTGAGCCGGAGAACTTTTTCCAGATGTATCAGTCGGAGATGCGGCCTAAGAAGAAGGCGAAGCATGAGCATAAGTAGGGCGAGTCACGTACACATTTTAATTTAATTCTATCTGTGTGACACTGAGTTGAAACCAAACTCCTACCATTTTGGGCACCCCGAGCCCATAAAACCAGTAAAAACGCCGTCCGATTGAAAACGACAGACCTTGGTAGCTTCATATTGATTTGGCGGCCATGAACTGTTATCAAAGCTACATGATCAAGATGGGAGTCTCGCTGCTGATAATTTCAGTCCACCTGCGAGTCTCTTGCTTGGCCCAGATGGTTTTTAACGCCTGCAGTGCAAGCGGAATGCTACCAAACCCGGTGTACTGGTAGAGGTCTTTTAGCCTCTCAGAGAAAAAGATTCGATGCTCAGGTAGTATACTCTCAGCTGCCGCCACAAAGTACGTCCATACAAGAGCGTGGGCGCCTTTGGTGCTGTTGTCAAACCCGATCACCTTTTGCCGTAGTTGCTCTACTAGGTGAATAGACTCGCTTTGAGTGAGTGAGGATTCAGCACGTCTTCGGTAGATTCCGGTGGCGTCGTGAATAGCTGATCTTATCAACTCCATGCTGGAATAGTGTTCCGACTCTGGCTCGAGTTCTGGGTACGACATGAACTTGAGATAGTCGTCTGCCGGGCCCGTGAAGATTTGGAGCCCTTTTTTCTCATCAGAGAGGGGGAACCCAAAGAACTGAAACCTATTAGGGTGTTAGTCGTGCTGTAGAATAGACTAGTGGAACGCGGACTCACATCTTGATTTGTTGGAGAAAAAAGTCCTTGAGGCTCCTTGGTAGCATGGCCATGGACTCTGGCGACTGTGCAAGGCAGTTGAGCATCTCGAGGAGATACGAGTAATTGTCGGCACCCGTAATGGTCTCGCCCACAAGGAGAACCAAGATGGTTGCCAGAGTATAAGGGTTAAACAGCTGCTCCGGACTGAGCTGGAGGGAATCACTCCGTAGCTTTGCGACAATGGCTTGATGGCCTGCTTCAGCTGTTGGCCGGAGCCCTGGTGCTTTCTGTGCGAGATGGAAAGCTGATACAACTGAAACAGTTCGTGCGAGAACTTCATCTTGACAGGCGAGTGGGAGGATTATTTCTCGATAGCCATTGCTGAAAGAGTCTAATACCACCATGGCGGGGGCAACCTTTTCGGAGACTTTTCATGTTAGATGATTATAAGCTTGAAAAGGAGAGACATACAGTGGTTAAAGAGCATCCTTGTCTGGGGACGCGCTGATTCAGTCGGGGACGGTCGTAATGGTGCCCCATACATAAAGGGGACCATACTAGTGTGTGTTTCTGCTGCATCGTCGGAAACTTCAGACACACTGTCATCGGTTGACACGGAATCCTCCCTTTGCAGGGCCGTGTCGGAGGATCCCTGTGATCTCCTGACGCGTTCCTTTCGGACACGCTGTCCAGCATCAACCCATCGAAAACTCTTTTCGGATTGGCCGGAAATGGTGTTTTGAGATACATCAAGCCTTAGCGGCTGAGATGGCGTCGACTGAGCTCTGGGCGGGTTGACGGCCATGTGGCTGCTAAAGCGGCATCGGAGACCTTGACCAGAGCAGGCGATGCCCTTTTTCTGGCACTTGAGGCATTCTGGCTCAGTCTTGTCGCACTTGAGGCGCCGCTTGCAGCATTCATAGCATCCTAGACTGTCAGCCATGGTGTCTGAGGCGTAGGTGGCGAGGCTTACTCACCGTTGTTTCGTTTGGCCAGAGACATCTGCAGACCCTCAAAGATATTCGACCCTACGATTCAATTGAACAGAGTAGAGAGATCAACCTGCCGTCACCCAAAGGCCGACCGTCTCCTTTTGGCCCTTTGTCGAGGTTGATGTCGGTTATCGATCGGCTTATGCCGAGTTTTTGGGACCAGGGTGGGGATGCAAAATGCGCGCCCGTGACAGCAGCTACGCATAACTGAATATCACTCCCGCGCATCGTCATTGGTAAACCACCATGGCGCCGTCTACCGCTAGAGCCGATCCAGGCAGGTCTGCGGCATGCCCTGCAAGTCGAGACCGTCTTTTGCTGGTATTGTTCAACAAAGCAATTCTTGTCTTGCAACTAATGAACCCCTATTCTGGTGGCTTTTGATAGTGCTGCGCTATTGTCCTTGATGGGTGCTTGTTTGGGCAGGTAGAGAGGACGCGTATGGTACTTTTGGTTGTACAACCTCATTGTTTGCTGCCTACAAGTTAGGGCAAGTTCCGTGTCGGCGAGGCCGTGATGGATGGTTACGGAGTCTTCCGATTGCGACAATGAATAAGAATAGATCCTGGGGAAGTGTTTCGGAGAAGTCATAATTGATGTTTTTGCTTACACCGTTCATGTGCGACAAGAGCTTCCCCAGGTTTGACCATCTCCGCGCCATGGTTACGATTGGACTCGTGTCTGGGGAAGAGGCTCTTGGCTCCCACAAAGCACGTGCAGCGGGAACTACTCGGCGCTGGACATGTGACATTACAAAGGCAATTGATTGATTGGACGCGGAATTCTGGTCTTCATGCAGCCGTCGGAAAAAATAAGTCATGATTTTCAACACCGGCTACTTCGGGATGCTCCGATAGTCATAACCGGGCGGTATCCTTTCAGATAATGACCCATGAGGTGACTTATACGGGATATGAGGAGTCCATCGTATCAAGTTAGCCAATGGTTACTGTATATAGTGCGCTTCCTCTTATATCGTTGCAAGATTCACTACTCGGTAATCTCTCCGAATGGCGGAATCGCAGCGGAGAAGCTGTCGGAAAAAGCTGTCAAAACTATTTCCGACCGTGTCACCCAAAACTTGCAACAGAGTCAACAAACAAGCGTCTTTTCCGTACCCATAACTCGGCAACTCGTGGTGATTCCTCCCGAGACCCCCGCAATCACCCCATGGGGATTTGTGTAGATCCCGTACCTAAGCAAAATGAGGCAAAATGTGGTTTGCATAAATATCAGGCTATCCCTTCCGGTGGCCCTAGCGCTCTTGTATTCAACAACTAACAATCATTATATCATTGTGTTTCCTTAGATACCCTAGTTATCATGGCCCCTGCTGCAGTCGATGTCCGAGACAAGGGTCTCGATGAACAGAGCATCTTTCACAAGAAGGGTGCAGATCTCACCAACCTCGCCGTGGGTGCGGCCGAGGGTAAGAGCACCATCCCCAAGATCCCAGACTTTGCTACAAAGGAGGAGGAGCAAAGATACTGTAAAGAGCATCTGGCCTGTGCCTTTAGGGTATTTGCTGAGAATGGCTTTGATGAGGGACTGAGCGGTCACATGTCGTTGCGTGACCCTATCGACCCCAAGACCTTCTGGATCAACCCGTATGTGCCGGTTTCGTTTGTAGCTAGAGAAAGTGCTAATGATATTAGATACTCTATGCACTTTGCCGACATTACCGTCTCCGACCTGGTCCGTGTAACAGAAGACGCCGAGGTGGTTGATGGCATCCACTCAGTCAACGCCGCTGGCTTCGCTATCCACTCCGAAGTCCACCAAGCCCACCCCTGGATTAACGCCGTCTGCCACGCTCACTCGACCGCCGGCAAAGCCTACAGCGTGTTTGGCAAGCCTCTTCCTCCTCTGATGCAGGACTCGCTCAAGTTCTACGGAAGACAGGCTATCCTGCATGAATACGGGGGCCCAGTGCTCAACACGGCGGAGGGAAAAGCCATTGCGGGTGTTATCAACGACGATACCAATATCGTCATCCTGAGGAACCACGGCTTGTTGTCAGTGGGCACAACCATCGACGAGGCGTGTTACTGGTTCTGCGCGTTTGACAAGTGTTGTCAGTCACAGCTGATGATTGATGCTGCCTCACCGTTTCACGGTGCGCCGAGGCCGGTTGAGGAGGAGATTGCTGTTGAGTCTTCGAGATTGATTGGGGCTAGGCAAAGAGGTTGGCTTCACTTTCAGCCGTATTACTCTAATATGGACAAGAAGACGGGAGGGGCGTTTCGAAAATAGGTTTGGAGGCCAAGCTAAAACATTCATTTCTCGAATTGTATACACAGATTGGTTCGGGTATTATGCGTAGCAGTTTATTCCCTATTTTCTTCTCTTCTATCCCATTTCATCAACTTAACCCAGCCACCTCCATAGTCCATAGAACTGCTTAGTCAATGACCACTGTATCCGTCTTTCGCTTGCGGGCTCCCGGAGACTCTCCCAGGCTGAGACGGGGTGTGACCTGGCGTACCCAGCCCCTCTGGTCCAGAGCACGCTGCAGTTCTGACCGCTTTCTGACAGAGTCTCTTGGCTCCCGGACCTTGGCTTTGGCAGAAGATTTGGGGGGGTCGTAGTCGTTTTGGGCAAACAAGAGAAAGAGCTTGACGCCAGGCGCGAACGAGTCTCGATCATCAGCGTACTCGCCTGGGTGGTGAAGGGGTCGGATTCTGTGACCAAGAGAGTCAAAGAGCTGAACATGGTCGCAGCCATCTGAAGTCTGACGGTATTGGACCAGGGCGGCGAGGGTGTACTCGACGGTTTCGGCATCTTCCTTCCAGATGACTCCGCCGTCGACTGTTTCAAAGCGACCGCAGTCCAAGCTCAAAGTGTAAATTTCATAGAGGGCAAGGTCGAATTTTGATGTGTCGCAGACGTTGACGGTCACGTTGATGAATGAGGGAGCCGCCGGTCTCAGAAGCACGCTGTAGCCGGAATCGGACGAAAACTGCCCAAAGATCTTTGAGACTTCGTCAGAAAGGGAACTGGCGATACTAGTCATAGTGACGTTGATAGTAGAGGTGGACGAGACTAGATGGAGCGATTGGAATCTCTTGATGACGTCCTGGGGGGCATCTCGTGGGTCATAGTCGACCCATCCAGGAGATTTGTCGCTGGACCAGAGAAGGGGCTGGAAGATCTGGAACTCCTGGTGACCCCACAGAGTCTTGACGGCGTCAGAGTTGATGAGCGACTCGAATGTTGCCTGGTTGCCTTGCTTGACCTCGGAGAGCGGCTTGCCCCAGAGGGCGACAGTGAGCTGTTTGAGGGCAGATTCATGGTCTTGCTCAGGAGAACCGGCGAATGTGAGCCAAGCATGACGCAGAATCGGGTTTGCAGACTCCAAGTGGCTCATCTGCTGCGCCCAGTCCTTGGGCAGGCGGGCGTAGATGGCGCGGAGGACAACCGTCAGGCAGGCGATGCCAGACGCATGGGGGTACTGGGGCCACTGGCGTAGAAGCCAGAGGGACGTGTTGATGGCGTCCTTGTAGACCTCCTCGGAGCGAATATCGCGGCACTGCTCCATGGTGACGGTTGAGGTGGGAGATGTTGGTGGAAGGTGAGGAGTCGAAGTGGCAGACTTTATGGGAGAGTTAGGCAGCACTCTGGATTGTGCGTGAATCACTGATAATTCTGTGCTGGTAGGCAGATAAGACCATAGGGAAGTGTTTGCAATGTTGCCCTTGACTGGCACTGCCGGATCTGTCACGACGGCTGTTGGTACACAGGCTCTACCCGTATTGGATAGAGGAGATAAGACTATCGTATCACGTCACCAGACCAACAGTCTCGGGAGCGTTTGGACTTGGAGGCACGGTCTGCACAATGATTCACAGGACAAACGGCTGATGTTGGCGGCTACAATGACTCGGCAGCGGCTGATATCTCGGGTAGTGGCTCGACCAATGTTCCACAAGAGTGCATTTCAATGGTGAGAAGTGATTGTATCTTTATTTCCTGCAGACTCAACACTTCTGATTTTCAGCTGTGGCAACATGCACGGGTTGATAGCTTCAAGGCACGGCAGGCATTCAACGCATTGAATGACCGGTCAAAGCCTGCATGTCATTCATCCCATGCAGCTCGCCTTAGGGAGCCGTTTTGAGAAGTGTTAAGATGACTCTAAGCCAAACGGTGACAAGGCCTGCTCCGTCGAACAGAAGATTCACCGAGAAGCCTACCACAAACAAATCATTCGCTCTGGGAGGGGCTCAATGACTGGCAGGAGCTGCATCGAGCACTTTGAAGGTGAATGCGCGCTCCAGCATAAAACACCTCGCGCCCCCCAGCTCTCTTCAACTACCCAACCTCTGACACATCTCACCCTCATTCGTGGACCGCACATCCCACCATCAGTCGTGTCGACTGCACATCTCACCATCATCTAGCCCGCATGTCTCTGGTGTACCACTCTAGATCTTAACATACCCTTGGGTAAGACTTGTCATCTCTATGCCTTGCCCCCTCTACCTTATGACCAGTTTCTTCATAAACTATAAGCTTCGACTAACCTTTACTTGTTACAGGCCTCCTCATAAACTCATCCTACCTTTCGCCAACATGTCAAAGTTCGACGAGATTGCCAAAAAGTACCTGATTGCGTATAATGTCCTTACACAAGCAATAACGGACGATGATCGCGTCTTAGCAAATGACATTCTTGAACGCATCAATGGTATTTGCCAGGAAGCTACAGCCTTTCTACAAGGCGAAAAAGAAAAGGTCGTTCAGGACCGAGTTGAAGAGCTCGAGGCGGAAAAGGCTCAGGTCGTCCTTGACAAGGAGGCATTGGGAAAAAAGGAGCAACAGCATGGCGAAGAAATGAAAAAATTATCAGCTCTCAGATCCCAGCTCCAGAGCGACAAAGCCGAGCTGGCCAAAAGCCAGCTAGAGTTGAAGGAGGAGACTACGCAACACTACAAGGATCTACAACAACTCCGCAAGGACCAAGAAAGAGTTACTAAGAGGGAGAGTGGAATTGTCGAAACAGAACGCAAAATCCGCGTGGAACTGAATGAGAAACTCCAGGCGAAAGAAGAGGATTTCGGCCAGCAATTCAACAAACTTGTTCAGGATCGCGACAAGGAAGCAGCCGCCTACAAGCGGAAACTCGAAGCAGACGCTGAGCTTGCCTTCACCAGCCGTAAGCAAGAGCTAGAGAAGGACCAAGCACAAAGACTCGCGGGGCTAGAGCAGAGAGAAGCGGAGTGGAATGAAAAGCTCTTGTCGACCGCGGAAGCCTTGAAACGGATCCAGCCTTCTATTGAGCTGATGGTCAGAAACGACCGGCGCGACCGGACTGAGAAGAAGCCTTTCTATGAGACATTGGGCGAGTTGGAGGTCAAGGTTCTGGACCTAAACGAGGCCATCCTTGAGATGCACGGTGAGCTCCACCGCGCAGACGTGCTCTTCGAGCCGATTATGAACGCCACAAACGTCTACCTTGGGTTTCTGAGCCAGGTGGAAGAGGCCGAGAAAGCCCTGCAAACGGAGCGGGAACGCCATCAGCAGGAGGTCGAGGCGAAGAATAGGAAGGTGATGGCGGCCGAGTCGGCGCTGGAGCGTGAGAAAGGACGTCACCAAAAGGCAAATGCCGATCTTGACCAGTCAAAGGCCGATCATGACAAGATGAAGGCCGACCTCGATGCCCTTCACGCCGAAATGGAGGCCTTGCGAGTAGAACCCGACTTGGGACAGAAACGACCCCGAACAGGCGACAACGCCTCCAACTTCTGGACCAAGACGTTGACAGAGGCGGCGTCGTGTTTCAAGATGTTTTCCGTATCTCGAACCTGCGCGATGGCGCCAGGGGAGCTCGTGGGGCGTCTTTGGGACATTATTGAGGATGACGAAAAATACCACCGACTTCTCAGATTTACGGATGGCGGCAAGCCAGGTTGGAGATGCATGGACCTGTTGGTCACGAGAGGCCCCGGGATTGCCAAGCCCATCGCCACCAAATGTCCCCAGCACGACGAGTGTTTCCAGGTTCAAGTCATTATCGAGGAGGGTCAGCGAGTGTTGAACTTTCAGGTGGCCTAGGAGGGGGTTGCGGTTATGACAGGTTTGGTTGATACTTGGATGGAGGTCTATGCCATGTTTAGGTAGACATTTAGTCCATACTTGGATGGATGCTTAGTCTATGCTTGGATGAAGTTTTAGTCCATGTTTGGATGAGATGTGCCTAGGATAAAAATGCATTTGAGAGATTTAGCCCATGCTTGGATGAGACTCGCCGATATCATTAGAACCATCATCAAAGATCGGCCGCGTAACACGAAACACTTGTATGATGTACGCCTGCATGTTTCGTCACACTGGCACCGGTCTGCAATAAAGTACTGCATAAGTCATGTGTTATGATTCAGCTTGGCCAAATCGGCCTTGAAGCTCCGGATATCCAATCCTTAGACATTATCCACTAGTCATGTCCCTGACCTGGGACTTTTATATACATAAAAGAAGGCGACAACGAGAGGCTCTTAGAAAGGAAAAGGGGTATGTGTAATCTATGCCGAAACACGCCATATCCAGAAACGAGGGAGATAAAATGTACGGAGAATAAAGCGATTGAGAGGGTAATAAATATGCAAGTCATGAGGACATGAAGGACGCGACTTCTAGATGAAGCCTGGGTTGTTGGCATCCACCACCGGGTTCGGCGTCCGGACCCTTGCAGACTCAGGCCCGACGCCCAGCCCCGATGGGACGGTGATGGGTCCTGGTCGTGGCCGGGGCGGCGCTCTCTTGGCTTCAACTCGTGTGGCACTGTGATCTCTCGTTCTTGGGGGCACAAAGTCGACCATGACAGGCGAGATGAGGGGTCTGTTGTAGTTTGGTGGCTCAGGAGGCTGTTCGTAGGCACCGTCGGCGGCCATATCGAAGCTGCGGGCGAGGTTCTCGTTCGAGTTGGAGATGGACTGTTGTAGTGAGGGGAAGGACGGCGAGGGTAGGCTCGGCGCTGTGGGTGAGATGGGAGAGGATGTGTACTGAGCGAAACGGGGGCTTCCCGACTCGTCCGTGGCCTGAGAGGGAGACTGAAGAGGAAAGTTGGCACGGAAGGGTGAGAGAGGAGGAGGCATGGCGGAGCGGTGCGCATCGGCGCGGTCAAAGTCGGCCCAGTTAGGAAGGGCGCCGCCGGGGCTATCGAACGAGTCTTTGTGCTGCGGCTCCGGCGTAGGAGTAGTGACAGATCGCGGAGGGGGGTACATGGGACGTTGACGGCGCTGCTTTCGCGGTTCTAGGCCAAACGCAGCTTCAGGACTAGTCGGCTGGTCCATACCGGGTGGCTTGCGGCCTCGAGGAAGGCCTCTGGATACAGGAAAGTCGCCCTCGATCGGGGTTCGCATAGACAACGGGCTTTGCGTTCGTGGTCCTTCGAGGGACCGGAGGGACATTGGGCTCTGTGTCCGCGGGGGCTCCAGGGCGCGGATCGAGAAGGGACTTTCCGCCCGTGGTGGCTCGGGGGCTTTACGGGGTGAACTCTCGGACCGCATGTAGTTGCCTTCATCTACGGCCGGACCGTAGGGACTTCGAGTCCCTCCACCAACGTTGGGCAAGGCGGCAGAGCGGTCGGCAAGTGAAGGAGGCGCGCGAAGGGATGCGATAGATCGTGCATCCGAGTCACCACGAGCCCGGGAGCGTGGAGGAGGGTCAAGCGGTCTGGACATGTAGCCGGGGTGTGCGCCGGCAGCGGAAGCTGGAGCGGTGTTTGAGCGGGAGGTCGCTTGGATTGGCAGTTGAGGTAGAGGAGCCGTGGGAGATCGGTATGGTGTCGGAAGGGGCCGATTAGGGGGAGAAGAATCCGGAGGTTGGTATGGGATGTACTGTTTGAGAGGCTGTTGAGGAGTGGGTGGTAGCAGAGAAGACTGCTCGGAGAATTGGTAAGGGTACTGAGAGGATAGTTGAGAAGATTGCGGCGTGTGCTTCTGGAACGTTGGAAAGGTGGGAGAGTCTTGCTGAAGCTGAGGCGGTTGTGAGAGAGGCGATGGCATCGGAGATCGTGAGGGCGAGATGGGTCGTGTAAGCTGCAGAGGCTGTGACAGTTGCCCAGGCTGTAGAACCTTGGGAGTCTGAAGTTGCTGGGTCGGTTTCGCGGGTTGAGCCTCCTGAGGGGGTTGAGGCGTCTGGATACGAGGCGTGTCCTCCGCTGTCGAAACTGCCGATAAAGGCGATGTTGCATCACTTGCGGTTCGCGTCCTCGTCAACCCCGTATCGCTCAAACTGGGACTTGAGTGCATCGCCCTCAAAGGACTGGCCGTTCTCGCGGTCCCGAAAGCCCTTGGTTTCACCGTCGTATCCGTCGGACTCACTGCTCCTTCACTCGTCGGTGTCGGCGTCTCCAAGTTCCTGCTGCCGCTACTAACACTTCCTCTCCTGACACTCTCACCAAAGTCGAAGCCCGCAAAGTTGCCAGCGAAACCCTCCACCATGGGCTTGGTACCCTCCCGCGTCCTGACTTCTTTGACCTCCATCGCAAAGCTCTGTCGTCGTGGCGTGTGGAACGTCATGGTGTCGCGTTTAGCCTGTACGTTGCGGATCACAGGGATTTCCCAGATATCCTCGCTCGATCGCGCAATCGATGCAGCTGGACTGGGAAGAGCCATGGGGCCTGCCACGTCGACGGTACGAAGGCCGCTCGGTGCGGGAACATTACGACGACTGCTGGAGGGGCGGTTGTCCAGGCTTATTTGACTGGTGGGTGAGAATGGTCGCTCGGCGTTGACAATAGAAGGCGGAGGAGAGGGATATCCGTTGGTGGCAGAGTTGGTCGTGACGTCCTTGATGTCTCTAGAGTTATCATCTTTGAGGCCGAATTCGAACTGCTCAAAGGTACTTCTGTTGTCCGAATCCAGCGGTGTTCCAGGGATGCTGCTGACTGAGTCCTTGCCAAAGTGCACGTTAAAAGGATTGTCGAACTCCTTTCTCGAAGCCGCAGTGCCTGGTCTCGTCGGTGTTCCAGGTCTATTCGCTGAAGCACCACCACCTATCGGACCCGGCGCAACGAGACTCGTAGAACTGCTGTTGGCAAAGCGAGTGTTGAGATTAACATCAGAGGCGTGGAATCGGGGGTTGCCCATGCCAGGGGCTCGCGGTGCACCAAGATCAACCATGGACGAAGCGCCGCCCGCGCCGTTCATGTAGGGAGCGCGCCATTGCGTGGAGAGGTCGCGGTTGGAACTCGAGGTGTCGGGACGGACCAGATTCGGGCGTGAGAAGTTGCTGAGTCGGCGCAGGTCCTTGAGGTCCTGGATGTCCCTAGGGGGGGTGAAGTCTTCTTGCTCGACCCGGTGTAAGTGCTGGATGTTTTTGGGTGATGGCTTTGATTTGTCTCTGAAGGCATAGTGTCAGTATTGCATCTCTCTTCCCTAGTCGTAAAAGAGAAAGGGGATGCGCTGCTTACTGCGACTTTTTCCTATCGCCTCCAAGCTTGAGGCCGAAGAAGGATACCATCTCGGCGGGATGGACAGAGTAAAGGATCTCCTGCTGAGTTTCTCATGAGCACTTGGTCTCCAACACGCCACAATCAACAGAATCATGTCTTGTCCAAGTTGGGAGCTGCCCCATCTTGTTCTCTGCATCCTTCGTCTTTCTAGAAGACGGTTGCCCAGGGAGGGACTGACCTAAGGTGCCGTCAAGGGTCCGGCTTGACGGGGGGTGTGGTGGGTGTGGGCGCAATTGGACAGAAGTGGGTTAATTTTAATCGTCCAATTTTAGAAGGAGCCGTCGATGTTTGCTCCTCAGGCACGACGTCGAGCCGTGGAAAGAAGGAAGGAGTAATATCCAGGAGTTGAGTAAAGTCTGTGTCTGTCTCTCAAATCAATTCTCTTCAAGAGAATATTACTTGTCGAGTTGGAAAAAAAGGAGTGTCGAGCAAGTCAAGTCGAATGTGACAGCCCCCAAAGTGGGAGATGGAGATGGGCCTAGCTGAAGCTGAAGCCAATGTTGACCAGGTTCAGGCGACGACTCAGGGGCTTGGAAATGGCGCCGTTCGCGGGGTCGCTGTGTGCTAGTCAAGAGCACAGGAGTCCAAAGGGGGGATAAAGAGTTTAGAGACTCTTATAAATGAACAAAAAAGGAATGTCAAAGACGAGGCAAGCTCAGACAAGATGAAAGAATGTCGGCGAAAAAGAGAGCGGAATACACTGCCACTGACAGCTTGGGGGATCAACAAAGCCCGTAAGCGCTGCTCGTCTTCTTTTTTTAGGGACCCGACCCCAAGAAGAGGATTGCGTGAGACGGTGCTAAGAAATGAAGGTGACGATGGGCTGCGCCTCTAGTCCAACTCCCAGTGAAGAGAAACAATCAGAGTCAGAGTCAGACAGACGTTGGAGAGAAACAAGGAGAGACAAGACTAGACGCGACACGCACGGCGGGAATGCGAAAAAAGAGGAGAGAAGAGACCCCCGTTTTCCTTACCCGAAGGGCCAAGCAAAAGCTCCGAGACAAGTGACGATCTCTTTGCTGAGATGAGAAATTGAACAAGCGTCCATCCACGCTACACCCCGGTCGCACGCCATGCACTGCGATGGAGATCTCTGTGATGGCATTTCTGAGTGGTTGAAGATTTCGATTCTGCAGTTGAGCGAGTTTTAAGACTCCATACTCCATGACTTGTCTCATAGCACATGCAGTTGATGAAGCCCACGATAGACAAGACACCCAATGAGCAGCATCTACTATTCGAGGCGTGTTGTACAGCATCCCTTGCGGATCACCACCGTCAAAGTCCCTTTCTAGCCCCGCCCAAAACGGAAATCCCCTTCAGGGGTCCAGCGCCCAAAGGGACTAACAGGGGTCAGGTTGCGTCTCCCCAGAACCAACCAGTTTTTTTCTCTTTGCAAAGGGGGGATGACGATCGTCGTTCAGAAGCTGAAACCCATCCTCTCTAGGCGACCCTGAAACGGAGCAGCAAACCGCATTCCCGGGTCCCCTTTGTGCCTGAGCGCCCGATCGAGCTACGATAGAGTAGTCGAGCAGAGCATCACCATCTCGGTTGCATGGTGATAGACATTGTGGGTTTACGGACTAAAGTTGTCCGTCCATTGGAGACGAGGCGTGAAACGAAACATGGCAGAAACGGCTTTTGTTAATTTATTGAGAGTCAATCCATGACCCCTGCTCAGCTTACGTTCATGCAACTGACGGGCCGGGGACGGGATGAATGCTTGGCTCACGTAGACAGGTGGTCCGACAAACCCTATACTACAGCAGCTAAGCTTGGAGTCATCTATGAAGAATTGATACATAATAGTTGAGGCTTATGGTAATGTTTCACCTAAACAAACCAAAGAGCACATGGTTATAAAGAGAATCATTTCTGGGATTCTTTACCTCCACAGTCTGGTGGGCTGCCCTAAATCTAGAGTAGTACTATTCCCAGGCTCGTTAGCCTTGCGAGAGGAACATCACGATTCCCGCCTGCACCGGCTATCGACAATCTCCCCATAATTAGAGGAAATCATGCGCCAGATTAAATAGGGTGGTACTGTAGGAAGCAATACGTCAGAGGCTGGAGAGAGGTTGTGCAATGCAACTTGTGATATCTTGGACCACCGTTTTTGACTACCCTGTCGTCAATCATGAACCGTTGCGCCTTCAAATACAGATACTACCGTCCCAAACGCCAGTCAAGAACCTCCCCATCAAACCTCGTCCGTAGATAGAATGCAAAGTCTGGCATGCCACAGCTTGGCCATGACCAGACATGCCCCTAAGCCCTTGACCCCTCAAAGCTGATCCAGCAACTTCCTCCTCCTTCGGTCAATGAGCTCCTCTTGCACCTCTTCTAGTGTCGGCAGCTCCCACGTAATTCCATCCCCGCTGTCTCCGGGCAAAGGCTCCCATCCAGGCGGTACTTCCTCAGGTCCCGCCTGCAGCATATGCTCCACGGCTTGCCTCTCCTTCTCGGCCTCATACGCCAGCAGTGCCTCATCCTCTTCATCTGGCGCATAGCCGTAATACGCCGCATCCACGTTCCGTCTCAGCTCGTGTCTTTCCTCAAGTGGTTTCTCGTCTTGTCCCTTTGTCCGCGCTGCCTCAAAGAGCTCCTTGACACCGGGAAGTTCTCGCGCGCGGCCAAAGTATTTGTACCCCTTGCCGCCGCCCGGTATCTCTCGTCCCTGCTCGTCGTAGATTTTCCCTCCGCCACGCATGTAATTTGGACCGCCTAAATTGCGTATCTGGACCTCCCACATGTGCTTTTCCCGCATGAGCTTGTTGATCTCGTCGTTGAGGTCGCGGATCTGGTAGTCGCTGAGGATGGGATCCTGGATGCGCGACATCTTGCGCGAGATCTCCTTGAGAACCTGGCCACGCCATTTCTCACAGGCGGGGATGGCTTCGACCTCGGTGATCAGCTTGGGTCTGCGGGTGCGGCCGGCGTCGATGATGCCTAGGTCTGCTGCTTGGGCTTCGCGGAAGCGAAACAGCATCGACTGCGCCTTTTCGGAATTTCGAGCCTGGGAACGGTTAGCTTGCTGGACTACGTGAGAGCTGCAGAAATTCTCACCATCTTGAGGGTTTACAGCTGTGCAGCAGGGAAATTGGCAGAGGGAGGCGTTGGTCGTCTCGTGGCACAGCAAAAGCCAAAAGATTCGAAATGTGTTGTCGCGCCCAAGTTTTCCCAGCCTCGTTGGAGGGCCACCCCAGAAGCCAAGAAGTGGCGCTGAGCCACAGGCCTGTGGGTCCAAAAATACAGGTCTCAGGTACCTATATTACCACGACCATAACTATCATTGACTACCTACTACTAGGCCAAGGGCTTAGAGATACCATCATAAAAGAAGCTAGAGCCTTGAATACTATTCATATTCATCTTTTATGAAATGTGCCTATTATGGGCTAAGGATTTATCTAGAGTTCCCGTGAGTTCTTAGACCCACTAGAGCAGGCAAGCCACAGCCGAGGTCTTGGCGCTCTCAGCCTTATCCCAGTGAACGCGCCTCCAAACGCGACTTGGACTTTTATACCATTCACCTTTTTTGACAACCGTTGGCAGCTGGCAAACGAACTCTATTGTCGTTTGTTCGAACAATGCATGAAGCGTCTGCATGAAAATCTGATGCGTTTGCCGCTTCTGCATTATAAATACTTCTCGTCACACCGCGCTCTGCCCTTTCTTTCTTCATCCTCACCACCATCGCCAACCGACAGCCTGCTACGCCAACATCTTGACCACTGACCTTTGCCTCGACAGCTTTTGCGATAGCCTCTCCGACGACTTCTTGGACATTCTCTTCCATACCTTCTCCAGCGTCTTCCTCCGTATTCTTCGCTTCGTCTTCGCTCCGTCTTTGGCACCCTTTCTACAGATCTGCGGCTTCCTTTACTACATCTTCCTTGCATATGGACGCTTCTCTCGACAGCTTCGCCTTTGGTGGCACATGACACTCAATCTTGCGACCACTATTGAACCGCTCGTTCCCCATCCCTTTGCCTGCTCTGTGTTGCTCCGTTTCTTTTTTTCCGCTTGTCTCCCTGCGCTTGCTTTTTTTCCTTCGGGGTGTCCTTGATGGACTACTCGGCGTTCTGGGGTTTCTGTTCTTTTCCCCCAGTCCGCCTTATCTGCAGTGATGATAAAGCTCCAAGAGCTAGGTGATTCCTTTCATAACAGGTTTCCTCGGAAGCCGGCATGTCTGGAATATGATCCTATCCAAGAACAGAGATCTGAGCAGGCCTTCAAAGCTCCCCCACCCCCTTTCTCTTCACATTTCTCACGTCTTCCTAAGCAGGACTTTGCAGCCGCAATGACCGACAACATTCTTCCCCGAGAAGCTGTTCTCGTCCCAGGCCGGACCCTTTTTGAGGATTGGTAGGGTCTAAAGAGACGCTCGTGATTCGCACGAAATAGTTTTCAATCGGAGCAGGCTTGTCTTGACAGGAGGTGTGGGAATGGGACGAGACAGAGGACGGGGGATCTTTGAAATACAAAACTCTTTTGCCCGGTGATGATTGAACGACCAAAAAGCCAAATTTGCAGGCAGCAGCGGTCGGAATGTCCATTCTGGCGTTCTGAACATGCCGCGAGTTGTCGTTGAGAACCTGAGAGAGCTAATCTGAGGGCATCACGTTTGTATCTCAAACATCACAGTTGTGTTTGGTAGTTATAGCATCCCCATAGCCTGTAGACGAGCCAAATGCGCATTCTATATCATTTCCACTTTTGATCCTACTCTACAGATACAACCGACCCACGAGTCCTGATCATGGCGTTGCAGTAAAAAGAAACATTGTACATTTGCATATCCCCTTCCCTTCTTTTCACTTTCACCCTCTATTGTGTCTTCTTCGTTCCAGTCGCAGTCTTGACTGGCTGGCTATACATCCACAGAGCGCTGAATGCCACGAAGCCAACGACAGTGGCTCCAATGCCCGACAACCAGGGCCAGGCGCCCGAAATGACGTAGCTGCGAGGCCACTCGTCGTGGGCCATGTGTCGCACGCTGACAGTGTTCTTCTCCTCGACGTTGTTCAGGAATGGGCGCTTGTAGTTGATCTTGAAGTTGAAGATGCCGTGCTGGTCGGGCAGCGTAAAGTTGGTGCTGAAGACGGTGGCGTGCTCATCGACCTCCGTTTCCGTCAGGTCCAGGCGGTGGAAGGGCGAGAGCATGGAGAACTCGAGCTGGAGCTTGTCGCCAGGGGGGAGGTGGAAGGGCATCCAGGTGCGCCAAGCGTACTCTGAGATGGAGATACTGTAGGTCTGCAGAGTGTTAGTTTCCGCTTCGAATATCACATAGTAAATGCAGTATACATACCACATCGTTCTTGACCCGGTAGATACCAGGGTTGGTCTCGTTGTCGCCCTGAAGACGGTGCTCAATCTTGTTCACCCGCAGAACACCCAGCTCCTTAAAGGTCCACGCCGCCAAGCTGGTGATGAACTCGCGGTTGCTGGGGTACAGGGCCTTTCCACCTAGGCGGGAAACCTTGGTGTCAAAGGTCTTGTCCTGGAGCATCTCGGCAGAGCCAATGATGGTGACGCGCGCGGAGTTGCGAGCCTGGATAGCCGACACCAGCGCAATCTGCTTGCCAGCAGCAAACAGCTCATCAGGGTCGATGGCATCGCCCTGCTCCTTGGGGTTGTAGCTGTAAGCAGTAGGGGGCGCTCGCAGGATAGGCGTCAGGAGAGGACCAGAGCCCAGAGTGTGGCCAACAGCGTTGGGGACGGAGAGGAGAGCGCCGGGGATCTCAAAGTAGTCCTTGAGGCCGGGTCGGACATTGCGGGGCGCATCAATGACGAGAACGTCGTGAGATTCAGCGGCGGAGATGGTGTCAAAGTTGAAGTGGTCGACGACCTTGCCTGTGCGCTCAGCGGGTAGCGCAATGTCGAGCTCGGAGAGGACAGAGACGATTGACGTAGGGACAGTGTGCGTCGAGGACATGGTCAGGAGGATGTTGCCGCCGGCATTGACAAAGCCGAGGATTTGGTTGGGGGTCAAGTTGGGACCGAGTCCTGCGCTTGAGTCAATACAATTACTCTTCAGACACTTAAGATATCACCAACCCTTGATCTTGGTGGGGAGGAAGAGGAGGTGATCATAGTTCCTCTCTCCGAGACTGGACAAGCTCAGGGCCTCGCTCTTGGGAGACTCGTATGTGATTTGGTATCCTCGTTCTATCACAATTAGCTCGGGGTCACCATCGTGATTAAATCTTGAGAGATTTTTACCATTCAAATCGCCAAAAAAGGTCTTGTAGGCCTCCTTCTCCTCTGGGCTATCCAGGACGACCAGCAAGCGATTGCCAGCCGTGCCCGCGGCCGAAACCAGGGCCGCGAATAAAAAGAGCACGAGGCTCAGGAGCGACCGCATCTTGCGCTTGTCAGGGCAGAGGTATTACGTGGTCGTGGAATGTGGTTGATGTTGCGTCTCGTCTCTCGGTGCACGACGCGACAGGGTGAGAGGACGTGGACAGCTTGCGCTTTCGGGGAGCTTCAATGGGTGAGCTTGCGTTTTAGGGATACGTAGCCTTGCCCAAGCTGGCAGTGGGGTGTCAGAGGTGTGAGAGAGAGGCGCTAGCTTCTTGGGGTAATACTATAGAGCATTAAACTCACAAGTCTCACGAATTGCAGCGACAGAAGGTTCTAAATTAATCCAAAAATCTCCCATATATTCTTTGATCATAATTCAGCATCTGCCATGACCAAATGCCCTTTTAATGTCAAGAATAACTCTGTAGGATCGAAGCACATGCGTATACACCCTTACACCCAAGCCATTTGTGTCCCCATCAGGCTTAGTCCTCCACCTTTTAGCGTCTCCCGACCTCAAATAATCCGACATCCGCGGCTTGGTTTTTCCGCTCCTGCGATTGGACCGGGCCATCATCAACGATCCATCACAAGCCCATCACCAGCCAGACGCAATAACCTCACGATCCTCGTCAATTGAGTAAGAACAGCCCCTCCACGTATTCGTCCTATGACATACTGACCGTCGACCGACAGCAGTCCATCATGTCCGCCGCTCCCCACTTCTGGCAAACCCCCCTCAAGTACTGCCGCTGGGCAGCCCGCGAGCGTCCCGCCCTCTTCTGGTCCGTCATCATCGGTGCTGCCGGTCCCGTCGCCATGCCCATTGTGCCTCCGATCCGACACTACTTTGGTGATGTCGATGCGCCCCCGGTTCCTGTGACCTATCCCAGTGCGTTACTCTCATGAGAGCCCCCGGGGTGTAGAACAGAACTTGGCTAACTGACCTGGAAACAGTCCCCTCTGGTCCCCGGAAACAGCTCACCGGCTACGACGACGAGTAAACCTGATCGAATTGAAGAGGACAAGGAAGGGAAATATCACGGCTCGGAAAGAGGGAAAAGAGCACGACATTGTACAAACTACGGCGTTTGAGACAGACAGCGCGGAGGATCATAGAGGGAATGGAGGGACACCAAGGTCCATCCAGCAATTGACGCTCCAATTCGATTTTTCACTACGCTCTAACACTTTTTCGTGCCGAGGCAATCGCTATATAGGGCCACTTGCGCGAGTCGGCCAGTATCGTCTAACATGCTATGGGGACGGGAAACGCTGGGCAATAAGAAAACATAATCCTCCTGAGGTGCCGTGACGGCCAAGATATCCGCCAAAATCAGTTACAGCAAGCTATTGCGACGATTGTGCCGCACAGAGGTCCGGTTTGTAGGGGTCAGACTCTATCTTTCCCTGCTCATCAAGTTCCACTCGTACTAAACGATGTCAGTTTTGGCACAACCTAGGGAACAGGGCACACTTACAACTCGGCCTTCATCATCACCCGTATATACACACGTCGGCATTGGCGTAATACACGTTACGCCCGCCTCGGTGTTTGATCCCTTCTCATTCTTGTAGTCCACGTGGTCCAACTTCCTGAGCAGCTCCAGCGTCCAGCGACTGCCCACGATGCTTCGCCGCCAGACATTGACTCGGCCTCGTTTGTGTCCCGTGAAGATGAGGTAATTGTCGAGCCACTCGTTGCCAGCGCCCTCGTAAAAGGCGCATGAGTGGATATAGTCGTCCTGGTCAAAGCAGAGGTTCTGATCCAGGAGGAGTGTGCCGTTGAGCGTGTACAGCAGCACATTGGGTCCTGAGCAAAGGAGAATCTCACCCGAGATGTCATTGATGCGGGCGCATTCGACGGGGCGCACCAGTGGCAGCTTGCGGATAAACGAAAGTCGGTTGAGATCCCATAGGAAGGCTTGTCCATCCGCAGAGACTGTCAAAAAGGTACTGAACGCCTTGCTCACCGCAATCGTCGTGACAGGCGACTTGTGTCCAAACAGGCTCGACCTAGGTAGCAGCTCCACTGGCTTGCCCGGGGCTGTCTGGAGCGCATAGACCGATACCACACAATCCTCGCCAGCGGTGATCAGGGTCTTGGAATCGGCAAAGCAGGCGCACGAGATCTGGCCAATGTGGAGGTTCTCAAATAGCCCGGCCGGCTTTCGTTTGTTAGCGAGTCGGCCATAGTCAGGGACGTAGTAGCGTGTTACCTTCCGGTTGTCGCTAAAGAAGAAGCGAATGCTACTATCGGCATATCCCCATTCAAGGAACTTGTCATATGGTGGAAAGTTGAGACGGAATGGTGAAGCGCACAGGAGGCGGTCCAGCTTGGAGGCATAGATGAGGGAAGCCACACGCTCATGGCTCTCTGCTGGGGGTCAGTTACGGGGCTCAAGACTTGAAACTTGAATCACTTACCTAGAAGAGGGTGGGGAAGGCATCCCAGAGAGAAAACACCAGTATCAAGCCGTCGAATGGGACATCGCGCATGCTCCCGAGCTGGATGTGACTTCATAAATACTTGGTGGGGTGTCTGGCCAAAGTTGTGGATCACACCAGCGAGGATGGCTCTCTCCTTTGCATCGGTAATGCTGTCCAGATCTGTTGCACCGCGATATGAGAGGTGATGGAAGACATTGAGGTTCTCCACGGCGGCTTCTCCTCGCTGCTTGTAACCAAAGACGAGGTCGATCCACTTGTGCAGGTTTTCGCTGACATAGGGACTCTCGAGTGCCTCTCGGTGCTTGGCAATAAAGATTCGCGGGTCGCCCTTGGCCCAAGGAGGAAGCTCAACGTGGTCAACCTTGATGCCGTTGCTTTCCCGGTTGCCAAAGTTGTAGCCGTTCACATTGGTAAGGAACTCGGGTAGACAGAAAAACTCGGGGATAAGCTCTCGTACGTCGGCCTTGTTTCTGCAAGAGGCCGATTTCCATGCCTCTGGGATCGACTGGAATAATCGGTCTGCGTGATCAAAGCTTCCTCCTTGAAGCAGGATATAGGACTGAACAAACGGAGGCAACCGGATCAGGTATGATGAGACGATCATGGCTGAAGAGTAGTGAGTGCCGTAATGGAAAGGAATTTCTCCTATTTCTGCCAGCGCATTGTAGCTCTCGACGAAGCCACCAACTCGTTGCGGTGTCTGGGCACCCATCGGCTTGGACAGGTCACGAAATGTATTGGGGTCCTCCAGATCAAGGTCTTCGCTAGTATAATCCGCCAGAATCCATGGGAAGACGGGATACTGGGTAAGATCGTTGAAAGTCCTTCCAGCCATGGTGTTGACCATCATGAGGTAATGAAAGTTGGAGATCTCACCCCTCTGCCATCGCTTAAGCAGCGGGTTCCAAGGCGACGTATTGAAAAAGCCACCAAATCTAGATCCAAGGCCTTGCGGAGATTCGTCAAACACCTTGAGGGACTCCAACCGCCAAGCATCCTCAGGATTGGGAAGCGTGTTGGCACCACTAGTGTGGGGGGCCTTGTTGAGCATCTTGATGAAGAGTTCATCTCGCACCACAGGGTTGATCGTAGTCATGAGGTAGCTGCGACCATCCGTAAAGAACACCTCGATCGCAACGTCTCGGAAGAGGAACCGGCGCTTCGAAATGCTAATCACGTCCTGCCATCGCCAGCTTCTTGACTCTTGCTCTTTGTTGCCAGCATTCTGCCGCTTCTCGGACGTCTTAGCATCAGTGACAATCTGGGAGAATGGGTCGCGCTCTTCCGGAGGTGCTTGCCAGACGTTGACAATGTCACCGTTGGCACATTGGAACACGTTGTCCATCATGTAGAGAGCATCCTTGCCTATTATGAGAATGCCCTCGCAAGCATCAAGTCCAATGATACGAGAAATGTTGTAGGCTGATTGGACCTGATCTCCGCGTTCTAATTGTCGCATTACCTTGCGGTTCTTGTCTTCGAAGCCTTCGTCTCCCTCATTTGGATCGTTCGGATCATCCACCAACTCAAAGTCGTCCTCAGGGGCAACACCCGAGTTGGGTTGCTCCCCATGGCCTGCGGTAGACTCTGGTTCTTCTGTGAATTGAGGCACATCATTGTTGCCATCCAGGAGAGTGGCTGAACCAGTTCGAGTGGGTGTCACAGCACTTGCTGAGATGGAGGGCGCCGGACTTGCCGATGCGGTTGATGTGTTGATCCTAAGAGTTTGCATCACCTCGCTTGTTTTCCTCTTTGGCTGGTACTCGTCCGCTTTGATTGTGTAGTCCGGAAGAACCCTCAGTCTCATCCGATTTCGTCCTTCAGTACGGTCGAGCTTCCACTTGGGCGGCGAAGCTTCGCTAAACACCGCACCAGGCCGCTTCAGATCTCGGTCCATCTTCTTGTAAGCCGTACTCAGGTAGACCAAGTCGTCCTGCTGATCCTGCATGATACGATGATACTTGAAGTATTCCGAGTTGTAGATGCTCTTCATCCAGGCACCATTGCCCATGTCATGACCAAGGAGAATCTTGTCTGTGGTAACACTCTCAGCGTGCCAGGACCTGAGCTTCTCCTTGCGCTTGGTCAAACGTGTTCTCGCCGTCTCAGCTGTGCGGACGTTTTCGGCACTAACGAAGTCTTCCCAAGTCTTTGACATGCCACCAAAGAATAGGACATCAAGAGATGGTCGGTGTTTATCGACCCAATCAACAAATGTCTCGTCATCCACGCCTGTTAGCTGCTGAAAGTCCTTGGAGAGCTGCTTTTGGTCTGGTGACATGCATGAGCGGATCAAGGTCGCAGATTCCTCAGGCTTCTGGACCAGAATGATTCGCAAAAAGTTGGCGGCTGCAACACGGAGAGGCATCTTGTCGCCGATGAGTTTGGTGTACAGCTGGTACCAGAAGAGTTTAAGGAAGTCGTCCTCAGAAGAGAAGCAACCAAGGATTGACATTTGCCAGTAGGCCATCTTGTCCATGAACTGTTTAGCCTCAACCACTGTGGTCTCCGGGCTATCAAGGTCCGACAACCTCAGGAGGATTATCCTGAGGAGGCAGCTTCGGACTGTGGCGACCGCTTGGCTGCAAAGGCGGACGCTCTTGAGGGTAGATATATCTGGACGCTGCAGAAACTCCAGCAGCATGCCAATAAAGTCAATCATGGTCTCAGCCCCATTCATAAACCACCCTTCGAATATGGCTTCTGACATGTGGAGGCAGAACCTCGACAGATTTGTCAGGATCCGAGGCTCGCAAATGGCTTTCTGGTTCAGTTGAATGTTGTTTGTCAGTTGGGCGATCACATTCTTGAGGATATAAGATTCAAAGTAAGCTTGGTGCTCACGGAAGCCCGGGGGGACCTTGCTAAATAGACCAAAGCCCGGGAAGTCTTTGCGCGAAAGCAATTGATCCATGAAAACGTTGACGACCAGGTCCAGAAGCCCATCCAGGATATCGCTGCTAGGCTTCTTTTTAGGGCTTGACTTGGATGGCGGCACCACAGGATTCAGGCGGGCTGAACTGGGGCCTACTGGTGACTTTTGTGCTGTGAGCAAGATGAACGATGATGCCCTCCTGAGCGGCGTGCCTTTAGGGGGTGTTGACTGAGGCGATGGAACAGGGTCAACGCTTGTTGTTCGTACAATGGGTGTAGCATTCGAACCACTGCCGCCGATCGGGCGGATAATGACATCGGTTCCTTCAAATGTGAGAGCGGCGTCTCCAGAGTTCAACTCGGTCTCGGCTGTAACAGCATCGGCACTGACAACGACTGGGTAGAGCGCACTGAGTAATAACCTCACCCACTCCGAGTTCAGGGCAAAGTCTCTAAACTCTGTCGAGCGCTCGTGGAGGTCCGACAGAAAGCGGATTACTGTATGGAGAACACCAGCATAGCTTGCGACTCGCTCGCTGTCTCTCGAGAAGCGTACTAGGACAATGTTAGCTGCGGTCGTTGTAATAATCATTTCACGTACGTCGAGTTTCGAGGGCAGTGGCCAAGTCCATAGAGTTTGCTCGCGGTCGTAGCTCTTTGGCGGACGCATGCTTCTTTAATGTTTGGACCGGGTCGACATGTGTTGCCGGCGAGTCGGGGTCTTCTTGGTATCTCAGAACGTCCTTCAAACCATGTTGAAGCATTGCGGTAATGACAGACAAGGATTCCGGATAGACAACTTTGCGCTTGCCAAACGTTTCCAAGAGACTAAAAAAGTCAAAGTTTCTCTCAAAGTCGATCTCGGCAACATCGTAGCCAAAGAGGATGCTAAAACAGATTGGCCACAGGGTTGGCAAATCCCAGAAACGCTTTAGTCGATTTGACATGATAATGAAGCCCCCAGACTTTCCAGCAAATTTCGAAGTGTAGTTTGATCCGTGGATTACGAGAAGTCGTGCTAGTATTTTGCAGCCATGAACCACGACTTCTGGGTCATCCTCTGCCAGAAGATACAGAAGCCACTGCAAACATCAGCACAAGTGACGTGAGAAAGCCATACAACTCACCTTGTTTGTCACAGTCCTGGCAAATTTCTTAATATGAGTTGAATTGCTCTTCTCACACAAGATGCGCGAGTACATGCTCAAGACCTTGACACCCAGCTGTTTCTTGGTCAAGAACTTTGGGCCAGGGGGTGAGCCGCCAGACAGGCCAATATCAGTCGGCGTTGCCCTTCGCCGAGGAGCGGGGGTACTGGATCTAGAGATTGCCGAGAGGGGCCGTGGGCTTCGAGGCAGTGAAGAGGGTGGCGAGTGAAAAGCGTATGTAATGAATAGCGACAGAGATCGCATAACCTCTTGGTTAAAGTTGGACATGACCAGAACTTCAAAGGCACCCATGAAATGAGATATTGTATCGTCCGACACCACTTCTCCCTTCATCGCATCTAGCAGCCTCTTAACAATCCCTGTTTTTGTTAGACCAGCTCAACCACCAACCCAGCATGCCACTTACTCATACGAATCAGCCTCCGGCTGTTGAATTCATGGTATTTGCTCTTGACAGCAAATGTAACGAATTGTTTGTAGTAAAGTTCTTGAATGCGCGGTGCTGATTTGCGCCAAATATCTAGGTCAATAAGCAAAATGCGGTAGGCGAGCGGGTTGATAATGAATGACTCCATGGGTTCCGCATGGTTGTATCCAACAAAACCAAGAATCAGACTTAGGAGTTGGAATGCCAATCGGTCGCGATCTTCATTGACGATCGGGAGCCGAGAGATGGTAGCATCACCGACACTGTTGGCGTATCCCAACTTGACGCGTAGCAGCATAGCCAAGATTCCGTATCCATTGTCCTTTTCGATAGCCTCGCTGTTTCTCCAGTTCTGGCGAATGCAGTAGAAGAGCATTTCGGCTGCTCGAACTGTCTCCTCAATCGACGTGGCCCTCTCAAAGAGCTTCAGCGCCAATGGGGTGAAGCCAGCTAGACGCCAAAGATTCTCATCGAGATATGACGGTACAGCAACAATCGGGCTGCCTCGGAACGAGAGCAGGCCTTGGACTCTAAACAGGGAGTCGGGGAGACTTGGGACGGCACAGTTGATGGCCAGAGGCGCACCCTCTTGGTTAGATGCTCGAAACAAATTCCGGGAGCAGTTTCTTGGCAGCGAGCGAAGCAGTCCAGTGTCATAGAACTGAACATTCTCGGGAAAAGTGGCCGACGGTAAGATGCTGAGTAGAATCTTGGATTCCGGGAGGAGTGAGCCCGCTTTCTCACGGACAGCTCTGATGATATCGGACTGTTCGCCCTTGCCAGGATGCGCGATCTCATTCCGTAGCCCAAGAGTGGCTGATGCCTCGTAAGTTTGAAAGCCGCCGAGGCTATCCTGAAAGTTTCCCTGGTATCGCGGGCCAAGGCCATAGTGAACCGCCAGAAAGTCATCGCTCAGCGCGTCCTCGAAAAGATGCGCGGAAGCAAGTGACCATCGCGAAAAGACAAGTCCGGATCCTACTTGATTTGAAAGGTCTTTGGGCGTGCCCACAAAGGCTTGAACCGGATTCGTCTTGTTCTGTGA
This sequence comes from Fusarium decemcellulare, assembly GCA_013266205.1. Lineage (NCBI taxonomy): Eukaryota > Fungi > Ascomycota > Sordariomycetes > Hypocreales > Nectriaceae > Fusarium > Fusarium decemcellulare. Next base: position 20,399 of record JAAGWO010000924.1, on the reverse strand, counting down.
TGAGTTAAACGAGGCGAAGCTCTCATTTGTGCCATTGGACAACGGTGGCAGATGAGGATAGTTGCAGCGGATCTGTTCCGAAAACTCGCCATTGACATAAAGAGACGCCTTGCTCGCAATCATAGTTTTTGGTCGACGATGAACAATAGCGATATGATACCATCTCTTCTCCTTGAACGAAACGGACTTGAAGCGCACACTAGGCTTATTGGAGGTGACGGATGTTTGAAGGATAAAGTTGTGGGTATCTCTCTCGAGGTACATGAGTACAAAACATGACTGTGATGAGTCAAAAACACCAAAAATGGTTGTATGAGCGGTGGGATCAAAGCTGTCTATCCGGATCCATGCTGTAAAAGTATATCCAGCACTCGACTGAGGTGGAAACGAGCGGCCAAGGCTAGATAATTCGAGAGAAGAATGGCCGTGTAAAGAGAGGTCGAATTGGAAGAAAGGGGGGCCCGAATGCTTGGATGTCATCTGTAAGCAAAACTCGGATGCCTCAGAACCAGGTGTAGATAATAGGAATTGCGTATCAGCCGGCTCGTTCACACCCAAGAACATGAGCATCTTGCAGATGGCCAGGACCTTCTCCCGCTCCGGGGGGCTGAGTGCCGAATCTGGGCTGAAAGCGACCCTCAGAAATTGAGAGAGGGCACCAGTCGAATGCACGGCAGCCCGGTTATAGATGGAGACGCCGATGACACAGTGAATCGTCTCCAATACGAGTAGAGATGCGGGGTTGGCAAGGCCATCCTTCATCCGAGGAATGGCGGTCCAGAAACCGACGACTGCTCTGAGGATCTCGGGATGCCGTATAATGGTCTTGGCATTTACCACTTCCCGCACTCCAGGAGTAATGTTCTCGGCAGATTTAGCCAACACAAGGTCCCATTGCTCTTCCGCACTATCGTCATCGTCGTTTTGGGGCGAGTTCTCGTTGTCGGGTCGTAGTGATTTCGCGATGGTCTGGCAAAGGAGATCCAGAGCGTCGTCGTCGAGGGAGAAGGCCAGGAGTTTGCCAAAGACATGACAACTTATCCAGGCATCGGGCTCAGCTCCACCGAGACCTATGCTCGCGATAACCTGCTCCAGGGCTTCCCAGCCGCCTCCTTCCACTCTAAATCGGAAGAATCGTCGGTTGCCTGAATGTCCGCGCAGGGCCGCCGACAGAACGTTCAGGGAGTCTCCTAGCAGCCTGAACAGGGCAAGCATGTCTGCATCGCTTCGTTTATCGGGGTTGTAGTAGCCTGAAAAGGCACGTAGCAGGTTGAGGAGGTGCTCGAAACCGCCGGCATGACGGAATTCATCTTGATGCACTGAAGAGGCGGTCGCCGAGATGTGCTGAGTGATGTGTCGCAGTTTCTTTAATAGTGGCGGGATCTCTGGGAATCCGTTATCTTGGTGAAGAGTCGTATCAAGGATGAGCGCGTCGAGCAAGCCCTTCAATATCTCAAAGGATTTGGAGTTGGGAGGGTTCGAGGCCGAGGTAGACGACCGGTATCTTCTTGGTATCGACGCCATTGTGATGGTCGCAGATCACGGGTTCATTCCAGAATCCGCCCTCCCCCGAGCCCTTCAAGGGTCCAGGCCGTTATCAGCCTCCGTCGGCATCGAAAGGTGAGATTTGGAACTTGTACGGCGGCAGGCGCGGGGCGCACAAAGCTCTGGACAGGAGAACGGCGCACCACAGCCACGAGCTGGCGATCAAGGACCCTCGTGATATCGTCGAGAGGGGGTATCGAGTGCTAGAAAGTAAGCATAAAAGCTGGTAATTAGCGAACGTGTCTCGAAACAGCCGGTACGACTGGAGCCTGCGCTACCTGTGCTCGATGCTCGTTACGGAGGTCAGCCTTGGAGGTGTGGCTTGTATTGTGGCGAAGCAGGCCCCTCCTCCTGAGGCTTGCCTACAGTGGAGGGCAGGAGGATCGTCGGAGCTGACGAAGCTCGACTCAGGGAGTCTGAGTGACATGCGCACCTGATTCGGCACCCGTACCTCCGTTGGGAGGAAGTAAGACGGAGGGATGATGAGGATGGCATCGAATGATTTGATCTCGATTCTTGATTCTGAAATGGGTTTGTTTTGCTAGATGGATGAGATGAGTTGTCTCAAGTACACTCGTTTCAATGACGTCGATCTGAACCGAGGCTACTCCAGGGTAAACAACATGAGATAGAATCAAGCAGACGTCTAATGTCCAACGCAGGACTGTCTATGGAATGAAAATCGAAAAGGAAGGCCGCATATCTAAAATCCTCTAGCAGTCAACATGCAGGAGAGGAACTTTAGCATGTCTCAACTCATCATAATCTATGCACTTTTGAAGGTTGTTTGATGGAGGGCGACCTTGGACCACATTCGGGGTCACGCAACCCACGTCCGAGCTAATTACGGGAGGGTTGTCCATCAGGAACGAATAGATTGCGCAAGATCTACGCGCTGTAGCATCCAAGAACATACCTACAGTGACGGCGAACACGTCGTATCAGACGCACAATCGGTTGAGTTCAGCCTCGGGAGTTGGTCTCGATGCCTGGAATGAGCTACAAGCAGCGGTTAATGGCGTTATCTGAGATAACCCATGGTCGTTGAGTGCTCAAAGTGGAGAGCTACCCAAAGCTACTCTGGAGTACAGGCGCTAAGCTGTCGACGTGCTTTGCATGCCTGAGCTGCGGAGTGCACCAGCAGCTGTCCCTTGGATCCGGAGCATTGGACGCGGCAGGCGTGAAATTGCTGACGCTGAATCATGACGTCTTCTCCCTTTGCCGTCGCTCCAAGGAACCGTATTTCGAGGCAAACGAGCTTCCAACCCCGGGAACGGGCTGGGACGGACGAGACCAGCCATTGCAGGGGTCTGAGGCGCTGTTTGGTTTGGAGCGAGCGGCGCTTGAGACACGGGCTTGTAACATGAGGCACGTGCCAGGGACGTCGTCTGACTCGAGGGATCAGGCGGATTAGGCCAGTGGGGGCCAATCGGAGCCATGGCCCTCCCCGCATTCTGCATTCATGGCACTGACGAGGAACTCTTGGTTCTGGCGGGATGCAGCGCAAATGGCAGGTACCTGACCTTGTTGGAGCTTGCCTGTCTTTGGGTGGGGCTTGGTCCGACACGAGCAGGATACCTTGGCTGAGCATGACATGGGACAGTGTTTTTGAGCGTTAGTAACCATGATGCACTGTCTCGGCTGTTGTTGGCTCGGTCCCTTTGTGCCGAGGACGCCCGGGCTGGCTTGGTCTGTCCAAGGCTGACAATCTAGGACGATGGCGAAGAGCGTGGAGATGAGACAATCACCGTCCGCAGGCTGCGGTCCAGGGGCCTTTTTCGACTTGCTGGGAGTAGAAGCCTTGGTTGCAGTACTGTAAACTCTACTCTCGCCTACGCAGGAACAAACTCAACCCTGATCATGCCTGGTGCCTTTTGTTGGGACGACCCCAAGGCTGGCAATGAATCGCGGCTCCCGAGTCGGCTCAGCCATCTCACTCTCCGTGCTAGCTACAGAAGCTTGCACGGACTGTCATGGGAGCTACCAAGTACCTCTGCTCCAGCAGCTCCCGTTATCGCATTGCCTGGGAGACGAGGCGAGCACGGCATTGGCTAGTGAGGTCGAAGCTAAACCGCTTTAGGTGCTCAGCCACCGCTGTTATCGCCCACCCTAGCGACTGATGCGTCACACCTCGCCCGCCCCAGGCCCGCTGAGGCAACACCGGAGCTGTCGCACGCTGCATGCTCGTGCTTATCTACCCCAGGTGCTGCTCGCCATCGCTTCTTCTTCCTTCATCATCCTCATCCCCATCCCATCTTCTCTCCATCCTCTCGAGTAGTGATTCCGTCTGATTTCATCATCTCAGACGGTAGAGGACATCAGCTTGTCGTTTCTTTCTTCTTTCCCTTTGCGTCGCAGGTAGACCAAGACCAACTCTAGCCGATCCGTACGCGGTTTCGTCATCATGAGAACCGCCCTCACTCTCTCCGTGGCCGCTGTCGCCAGCGCCGCGTCCTTCAGCGTCGGTACCATCCACGAGAAGTCTGCTCCCATCCTCAGTTCCATCGAGGCCGAGACCATCCCCGACTCGTACATCATCAAGTTCAAGGACCACGTCGATGATGCTGCTGCTACTGAGCACCACACCTGGATCCAGAACACCCACACCAATGGCGAGCAGGAGCGCCTTGAGCTGCGAAAGCGCTCATCGCCCTTCTCCGACAAGACCTTTTCTGGTCTGAAGCACACTTTCAGCATTGGCGATGCTTTCAAGGGCTACGCCGGTCACTTTGACGAGTCCGTCATTGAGCAGGTCCGGAATCACCCTGATGTAAGTTACTCTTTATGCCTCATCAAACCAGAGTCCTAGCTGACACGTCGCAGATCGAGTTCATCGAGCGAGACACTCTTGTCCACACCATGATTCCCGTCCAGAACAAGGACGCGGTCACCGAGGACAAGTGTGACGGCGAGACCGAGAGGCAGGCTCCTTGGGGTCTTGCCCGTATCTCGCACCGTAGCACCCTGAACTTTGGTACCTTCAACAAGTACCTCTACTCCTCCGACGGTGGTGAGGGTGTTGATGCCTACATCGTTGACACTGGTACCAACATCGACCACGTCGACTTTGAGGGTCGCGCCAAATGGGGCAAGACCATCCCCTCTGGTGATGTCGATGAGGATGGCAACGGCCACGGCACTCACTGCTCTGGTACCGTCGCCGGCAAGAAGTACGGTGTCGCCAAGAAGGCCAATGTCTACGCCGTCAAGGTTCTCCGATCCAACGGCTCCGGCTCCATGTCCGATGTCGTCAAGGGTGTCGAGTTTGCTGCCACCAGCCATCTCGAGCAGAAGAAGGCTGCCAAGGACGGTAAGCGCAAGGGCTTCAAGGGCTCCGTCGCCAACATGTCTCTTGGTGGTGGCAAGACCCAGGCTCTCGACGCCGCTGTCAACGCTGCCGTCCGCACTGGTATCCACTTCGCCGTTGCTGCTGGCAATGACAACGCCGATGCCTGCAACTACTCCCCTGCTGCCGCTACCGAGCCCGTCACCGTCGGTGCCTCTGCTCTCGATGACAGCCGTGCCTACTTCTCCAACTACGGAAAGTGCACTGACATCTTTGCCCCCGGTCTGAACATTCAGTCCACCTGGATTGGCTCCAAGTACGCCGTCAACACCATCTCGGGTACCTCCATGGCCTCTCCTCACATTGCTGGTCTCCTGGCCTACTACCTCTCTCTCCAGCCTGCTGAGGACTCCGAGTACGCCATGGCCTCCATCACCCCCAAGAAGCTCAAGGAGAGCATCATCTCCATTGCCACCGAGGGTACCCTGACCGACATTCCCTCTGACACCCCCAACCTGCTTGCCTGGAACGGCGGTGGTTGCAGCGACTTCAAGAAGATCGTCGAGGCTGGTGGCTACAAGGCTGGTCAAGCTTCTCCTTCTTCCCCTGTCAAGGAGCTCAAGGATGCCGTCGAGGAGGAGATCGAGATTGTCTCTGGCAAGATCACCAAGGGCGCCAAGGACCTCGGCTCCAAGGCCGAGAAGTTCTCCAAGAAGATCCACGAGCTCGTCGACGAGGAGCTTGAGCAGTTCATCAAGGAGCTTAACATGTAAGATCTTGAGTCTACATTATCATTTGGTGCATTGGGTACGCATTTTTAGCTGGGATTAGGATGGCATTCGGTCGCTGGGTCTGTATTTTGGGTAACGGTTTGCGCTCTTTGTGAATTTCTTGTCGTCGCATCTTGCGCTTGACCGCATGGGCTTAGCCCACAGAGCGGCTTGATTTAGCCTGCTCCTATTGACAAGAATACATTTCTTATTGTATGATACTTGAATCTTCTTCTGTGACCTTGTTTCTATGCTCGTGGATTTAGTCCTTTCACACTGACCCGTGTTTGCATCTGTTGACTGAAGAGGCAGCTCGCTCCTTCCCAATTGAACCACCATGTCGGCCGTCGTTCCTTCCTCGTCGTGGCATCGGCCTGTCATCGATCATACCGGACCATGTCTTCGAGCGTCATTTCATTCTGTGCCATCCATCATCTGAACATTATTTCATTCTTCATACCGTTCTCGGCTGCACGCCCTTTGCCGTGGTCAACCTCATTATCGCTTTCCATTCAAGATCTTTCGCTGGCACACGAATTCCACCACAACTGTCTCGACGTTCCTGCGGAACTTCTAGTTCAACCATTCTGCTGAGACATGCTCCGACGCAATAGCTCTCGAAAGAAAGGCCGCCGCCCACTGAGTCGAAGCAAATCGACCAGCCCTGTTGTGCGAAGACCCGTTCACGCTTTCGAGTTCATCGATCCAATAACGGCCGAAAGGGACGCAAACATTGCGGCGTTGTTGTCTTACCATCGAGCTCAGGGTAGACCCAGCAGCGAGATGTCGATACCGCGGGACCCGGCGAGCTTCTTTCCTGAAAACAGCGATGGCACTGCAAGCGTCGTCAGGCACAGCATGGAACGAAGTGACAGTGCCACGAGCCGCCACGGCACGTCAGCAAATGTTTCTCGACAACAAAGTGTTCGGTTTGCTGGGCCGTCGGCTCGCCCAAAAAGAGCATTGGCATCAAGAGCAAGCGCCGGTCGAAATTCGCCTGCAAAAGCTAGCTCGCGGCTTCATGTTGGGAACTCAAGTACCAGACCCTCTTCGACCTTGTCTTTTCGAGAAACCCCCGACGACTACTCATTTACACGACGTTACCTTGAATCACTGCAACCGCCCGACGCGTGCTACAGCCCCGAAGACGATACTGTTTCCATGCCCGCCTCCTTTAGAAGACTCCGAAAGTCAAAGTCGATGCTTTCCTCGTCACGACCAACGACCAGAGACTTTTCAAATACCACCATGCCTGCCAAGGGTCATCTGCCACCCACCGACTCGCTATTCAAGCCTGCAAACGATGAGAACCGACCTTTGAGAGAACGATTGTCTCGTACTACCGGACTGAAAGCCTCGCCGTCGATGAGCTTTCTCAAGAATCGTCGAGGAATGACTGCATCGCGACCAAGCAGCCGCATCGACAATGAGCTTGCGGTACAGCTTGCGAGGGAAAAGTTCCGCGAGCAAATGGAAGAGCAGGAGAGATTGAAAACAAAATCATCCATGCTGTTCCGGGTAAGGAGCAGGCGAGGTGAAGGGTCGACAGGACTTCGCAAATCCCTCCGAAACAGCAGCAACAACAGTACTGTGCCTTCAACAGCTTTCCACGGGGATGTATCCACCCCAAAGCACCCGGGACTTCGAAGAACGGCGCGAAAGGTTTCTGACAGCTTGAGATCAAAGTTGAAAGGTCTATTCACCAGAGGGAAGAGCAATACAGGATCGGAGGAGCAGGGCGACGAACCAGAAGTTGATGAACACGGCTCGGATGCCGAAAGCTGCCTGCGTGTAAGCAATGAAGGGACTGCCGAAGAAGCTTCCATGGCCCGAGTGGCCTCCCGTGTACCTTCCTTGCACGACGTGCCCTCGAATCAGCAGCTTAGATCACGAAAAGGGAGTGTCGAGAGCTTCCAGAGTAGCGAGCAACATGTTGCAGACGACAGATCTCGTGTTACCAGCTGGACAGACTCGGCTACAAACACAATCTCCAGTGTGGGTATGCTTGGAGAATGGGAGCGACAACGCCTATCGGTCATCAAAGAGAATGGTGCACACATTTCTTCCTCATCCCTACACCCAGCTGAGCTGAAAGAGTGTGGGCTTGGAGACCAAGAGATATTATCTGGGTTGGAAATCGACAGCGAGCGCGTATACTCGGCGCTCATGAAGAGACTTGGTGAAAAGAGTCCAGAGCGCCAGAGAGATCGTGCCAGTCTTGACGCGGACAAGCTCCCTGCCGAGAGTGTTCCAGATCGGAAGAGCTCAAACCATCAGACCGCTGCCTTCCCATGGGCTTCTTCCACTATTCGATGCGTTCGAGCAGAGGACGATGTTTTCGGAGAGGATGGAGACAATTCGTCAGTCACAACGTGCTCATCTTCTGAGCGGCTTGTAATTGATCACCCAGCAGAGACAAAGCCGACCCAGACACTTACCACAGACTGGGTAGCTAGTGATGACAGAGCATCCCAGCATGGCAGCATACTCAGTGGACTTGAGCCGCCAAGAACAATGACACACCGAAGCTCTGCTTTCTTTGCGAGCCCGACCTGTCACTCATTTCGTTCTCAGAGTCCCTACCGTCGTGCCCTGCGAGAGAGTGCCAAGGCTTCTCCGGAATGCGAACGGGTGGGCTTACCGGAGTCAAGGTATTTGCATTCGTTGTCTGCTTTGAGCCTTCCGACACGCCGGAATAGCAGCGCAGGCTCAGAGCGAGATGTACAGGCTGGAGATACAGAAAGCGTATACTCTTGTACGACAGAAGATGCCAAGCCAGCCGTCGCAGGATCGGTATCTGTCGCATTGAGCCAGACCGAACGCCCAACTTGCTCTCACAACGATGTCGCTTTGGTTAGTGAACCGATGTCATATTGTTCAACTCAGCACCAACGCGACATGTCTACTGGAAGCTCGGTAGAGTGGAAGACGTGGCTCAGCTCCAAAGTTTCGAAGCTAGAGGAGCCGCTGACACCCAGCAAGAGAGACGCTGATACGCACAAAGCCGGCATGCTTCCACCATTGGGGCATGTTAGGGAGGGAGCCGAAATGGGGTCGTCGCCTGAATTTCATGCACGTAGCAGTGCAGTGAACCGCCGTCCTCTGAGCGACGTCAAGGGAAATGCTCAGCTTGTCAAGGGCTCACAGACCACAGCGCAATCACCACGCCGAACACTTGCTGGCCAGGATGAGAACGAATCACCAACCGCTACTCGTACCTTTATGAAGGGAAGACCTCCGTCCATCCCACCCAGGAGCACGCTGCGGGCGGTACCTTCGCTCCCAACAGTCAGTTCAAACAACACAGGGTTGCCAAGCGAGGTTCATCGCATGAGGTCGCTTAATACCATCGGCCGCCTCAACTCCACTCCCGAGGAGGCAATTGCCAAGCGCCGTTCTCGGGCACGCATCTCTGGTTGGCAGGGTTCACCTACCAAGTCGAGCCCTGGAGTTGGGGCAACGACCTTGCATCTTTCGCCTTCAGAGAGATCGGGATGCGATTCGAGTTATTCGACACCCAAGACACTATTGGGGTGGGATAAACTGGGGAAGGTAGGAACAGGGACAAAAGGTCCTGAATTGGATGCCCAGGTAATGGGAAGCAAGACCATGGTTGACATGTTTCTCAACAGCCGACGCAAGCGGGCGGATGGTGGACTTGGAAGCTCACCGGCGGCGTTTCTGTGATGGTTACAGATGTTCTAGCACTTTTAAGTGGCAAGATCATTGTATGAGTAAGGGCAATGACTGATTAGACCGAGCGGGACCATGTATAGAACTGAGAGAACGGTATTGTTGCCGTTGTATATACTTATCAAGAGGGAAGGGTGTTGGCCGGATGGGCATTTCACGTAATGAGACATGCGGATAGCCATAGACGACGGTATAGAGGTTCTGTTACATTCAATTGTGTTGGTGATGTGAGGTCTTGGAGTTTAGAGCATGAGGGCCGGCCAAGTGTGATATGCAACTTTCATAAGACGGGCATTGGTGCTGTAAATGTGCGCAAAGTTCTCAATTAATTACCATACAGACTTATTGTTCTTGTTTTAATGGACACACATGAACCTCCCAGTACTTGGCCAAGTCCTTGGGAAAGGTCTTTTTCCTCTCCTCACTCACCCACTTCCCATACTCCTCATGCGTCACCTCTTCTCGGAGTATGCCATTCTTCTCGCCCGTCTTTGTAAAATCAAGAAAGTCTATAGTCACCTTGACATATTCCTCCAAAGCCTTGCGCACATTGGCTGTCGCTCCGGTGGCAAAGTTGAGAAGTAGTGGCTGTAGTAGGGGTGCATCAGTGACGCTGGGATGGGCTGTTCCGATGCTGGTGAGGAACCACGCGGAGCCGACTTTGTCGCGCACGCCACGGACAAGGTCGAGGACGGTATCGAAGTGCGGGCGACCAAAGAAGATACTGTGCGTCTTGGACCACGAGTTGGAGTGCACCACGAGCAGCGGAACAGGAACGTCGGTGTTGAGCTGGCCGCTGGACTTGCCGGGGTCGAGGGCGATGCCACCGATGGCCGGGTTGGAGGCAGTGGTGTTTGCAGACTTGAGGGCCTGGAGAGCGCCTGTTGCGCCGTAGGAGTGGCCGTTGATGGTGAGGTGGTTGAAATCGAGGCGATTTGCCCAGGCTGCAAGGGCGTGGCCTTCGTTGCGGGAGCTGGAGCTAAAAACTTCCCAGCCTTCGCCGTCATTAACGTCTCGCAGGACGCGGATAGTCTCAAAGATTTCTTCGGTGCGGAAAGCGAGCTGTTCTTTCTTGAGGATTGTGTCGTTCATGGGGGGCGTGGACTCTAGGTCACGCTCTTTGAGGAGAACAACCCGTTTGTCCTTTTTGCCCTTGACCTTTACGAGGGAACCAGGACAACTGCCGTCGCGGTGTTCGAGAGCGGCGACAATATGACCGCGACTGGCTAGTTCGCCGAGATAATGCGTATAGTCTGTTCGAGAGCTGACGCTTCCATGGGAGAAGATCATGACGGGAAACTTTTCGCCATCTTTGTCGGTGCCCTCGACGTTGGATCCAAGTAGAGGCACATCTACTCTTGCGGGGATCTTGATGCCCCCGACGAGAAGCCACAGGGCAAATGTGAAGATGGGCCGAATGATGAAGTTGTTTACGCCTGCAGCTCGAGCGTAGCCTTCTGCTGTGAGGCTTAGAGGCCTGGGGACCCAAGGATGGAGGGATGCGCTTGACCGGGCGCCCTTTACTGCAGGGTAATACACGGTAAAGAGTACAGTCTCAACCTCAAAGGCTGGTTCCCTTGTGTTCTTCAAGATCGTGTCCGAGAGGCGCTTTGGCTTCTCGAGGGGGATTTCCAGGTCTATGGCGCCAACATTATGAGGTCCCGAGTAAGCCGGTAACGCGGATGAGAAGAAGGGCTGCCATGTGACGAAGCAGTACAGCACATAGACGCCGATGATTGCGCAGACGATGTAGCGCCAGGTAAACCTTGGCCGGACAAGCTCCTTTAGACGGTCTGTGAATTTCTGAAAGACGGGCGAAGATGTCCAGCGGGACCACCACCTCAACGGCCGGGGATCAAGCCATCTGGGTTTCGGAGCCGGAGCAGCGGGGGCCGCGTCGGCAGCGCCGGGTTGAGCCATGATGAGGGGCAGATCCGGGTCGTCGTCGTCGCTACTTAGGGAGTTGAGTTCCAAGTCCGGCTCGGTATTGGGATGTGGCATCTTATGAAGGGAATAGGGAGATGCTAGCGTGGTGATGATGGTGGTTGATGATGAGGTGAAGGAACCGGCTGGCTGGCTGGGATTTCCTAAAGCGGCAGTGCGTGGCCTCGATGACGCAACGGCTTGTGTCAGGGATTGGGGATCGCCACTAGTGATGAGCGGATTGACAGGAGTTGTGCTGGGGATACTTTTGGATATTTCGAGACTTTTGCTTTATAAAAAGTGTTACGATTGATAACAGTGAATCTCCGTCGGTCGGCGGCACTATGGAAGAAGTCCTTCAGTCCGTGAATGCAGAGAGCACCCTGTATGAGCCCGAGAAGACATGACAACACCCACGCCAGTTTTTACATCGCTTTATATAGTACAATTCTAGTTCAGGAACATGCGCAGGTTGCCGCCAATGTGCTTCAGATCCAGCAAAAAGGTATCGTGGCCAAACATGCTCATCTCCTCGCTCAACTCCATGTGCGTCACGTTTCTGTTGCCCGCCAGACGCACCGCCTCGGCCACTTCGCGCTGCTGCCATGCCGGGAAGAGGATATCACTGGCGACACCCATGACGAGCGTCGGGATGTCGCGAAGGGGAGCTAAACCTTGGATCAGGTCCTCGGGAGGGCGAGAGCCTACGAGGATTGGGTCTGAAGGGTCAGGATGGGAGTCAGGTTGCTCCTCATAGGGCTTTGCGGGGAGGGTGAGACTGCATGCTGCGTCTGAGGAGAGGGCAGAGGCCTGGCCAGAGGCGAGCTGTCGTTCTCGGTCGGCACGGCGGTCGCGTGTGGCGCGCTGACCTTCGATGCCGAGGTCAAATAGGTCCATAGCTTTGCTGACGTAGAGAAGACTGTTGGGGTCGTAGTTGAGACACCATTTCTCGCCCGCGTGGTCGAGGTACGTCTCGATGAGGAAATCCGGGCAGAGGGCTGGCGGTTTGCTCGAATCGGCACGACGACGACCAAAGCGCTGCTCCCACTCAGGGCCAGAGCGGTATGTAACAGTAGCAATCTCGCGAGCAAGCTTCATACCCGCATGGGGAGGCACCTTGCCGTAGTAGAAGCCCCGGTTCCAGTTGGGGTCCATCATCAGGACCTGGCGCTGGGTGTGGCGCATGGCGATACTATAGGGATGAGAGCGTGCGCATCCGCTGATAGAGACAATGCGACCAACTCGTGAGGGAAAGAGGACACCTGCGGCAAGGGACTGCATGCCACCCATGGACGAACCGACTGAGGCGTAGAGCTTGTCGATGCCAAGGTGGTCGAGCAGGCGGAACTGGGCGCGAACCATGTCATCCATGGTCAAGATCGGGAATCGGGTGGCATAGCGCTCGCCATTGCCTGGGTCTATACTGCTTGGGCCTGTTGAACCATTGCAGCCGCCAATGACATTTGTACAGATGACATGATACTTGTTTGTGTCAAGAGGACCACCGGGCCCAATGAACTTTTCCCACCAGCCAGGCTTAGGGTTGGCTTCTGTAGAGTGGGCATGGGACGAGGCAGACAGGCCGGTATGGAGGAGGATGGCGTTGGACTTGTCGGCATTGAGCTCGCCCCAGGTCTCGTAGGCAATGTTAAACTCGGGGAGGATGCCGCCCCAGTCGAGGAGGAAAGGTTCCTTGCAGAGGTAGTTGAGCGTCGCGCCCGAGGTGTACGAGGGTTCGGTATCGCTGGAGTCGTCGTTGGCGCTGAGCTTTGCAGAGCGATTCTCTAGAGCGTCGAGGCAAGGAAAGGACATGGCCGGGTTGGAGGCGACACCCGACTTCCGGACCGGGGAGCAGTGAAGCTGGCGAGATCCGAAATGCGCTCGTCCTGCCTCGACGAGGCATGGTCGCACAATACAGCCATTGAGGCCTGCAGGCGCAGCCAGTGCGCTCCTGAGCTGACGTGTCGACGCAGCGAGGGACCGTGAAGACCTCATGGCGGATATGAAGTGTAAAGGAGCAGGATTGACATCTGGGGAAGCTCCATCGGACGAGGTTTGTAATCCAGACTCCGGACGCTTTCACTTGATGGAGCCGTTTTCGCTCCGATGCGGCGGGGCAGGGATCACTTACACGATGGCGCGGATGACGCGATTTCACGTGATCGGAGGATAAGCATGGCGCTATCGATAAGATAATGCAACTTCCTTGTTGGGTGGAGGGGTTCACCTGACGTCAGCCCCTCCTACTGTGCTGGTGGCCATGATTAACTGCTGCCTCGATAACACATGTTCACCGAGGACGAAACGCGTCACCGTTTGTACAATTTGATGCAATAATATTTATACAGGACAAGCTCCGCACTTGTTCCAGACCTCAGTTCTCCCTTCTAGCTCCTAGCAACAAATCCAGAAACCCGCTTCTACATTTACATGCTCCTCTACATCGCCCTCTTTATCATCACCTGCGTCATGGCTCATATCCTCCCCCACAGCGTGATCCAGCGCCTGAGGAACCTCAGTTTCCCGATTGAGGACCCGAGCGGCGACGATCATTCAAACGATGCATCTGGCAGCAATGAAACCCCCAACCTAACACCCATCGACGTTATCGTCACCCGCGTCATGCTCACCAAGGGCAAGAAGCTGCCTCCCGGGATCGTCGATGTCATCTTTGACTTTGCCGAGTACTGGGCGCATTCGAGCAACGAGTTCGATTACCTGGCCGAACATCAAGACCCCCTGCGAGTCCACGGCTCAAGCCATTCCGAGAACAAGTTTTTGGTGAGTGCACAACGCTGGGCCAACAAGGTCTTGGACTAATCATTGTTATGATAGCTTCGCTCGTTCCCTGTGGGCCTGACAGGCATTCAAGGCAAAAAGGATTTGGCAGAGGTTCTAGCGTACGATACGAATGAAGCGAAGCCACAGCCTCTAGGGAGGGAGCACGAGCCTTCATACTTTGCCAAGCTTGCCGACTATCCTACACCAAAGTTGCTGCATCCCGTCCGCAAGGTGGTGTTTTCGATGCGCAGCAAGGACCAAGGCTTTGGAGGCGATGATCCGGAGAATCGTCACACGTTCAGGGGGTCTTGGACATGGTTTGAAGCTGGTTTGGAGAAGTTTGATGCCGATCAAATTTGTAGGTAACCCTGGATGTGATTGTTGGGTTCCACTGACAGCAATAGGCGATGCATCGTGTACTTACGACGTTCGATTCAAGTCGCCGTCCTCCAAAGCGTCTCCTCTACCGGTCTGCGGTCTCCGCCCACTATATCCCTCGATTGTACCCAACGAAGAGAACGAAGAGGAGGACAGATCCAAATACGCGCATCTCAACGAAGAAAGCGAAAGCAAAGAGAAGGGCCAGTTCAAATACACGCATCCCCTATCCCACCAAGATAAATGGGTCATCAAGTGCAACAGGACGGCGCACCGAGAATGGCAGGATCATGTGGTGACATGGTCATATCTGGACAACATCGACCCCGAATCGGCCGACGCGCAGAGGCTCGAGGACGAGGAGGGTCGCGGTAAGGGGACAGGGGATGGATGGTTTGTGAGGGATCTGAAGTTGGGAGACGTGATTACGGTGTGGGCAAAGGCGAGGTTTCCAGCATGGGTCAATCATATTGAGAAGGTCAAGGTGGATGTTTACTGGGCGGTTTGAGCACGTACCCCATGCCTTCGCCTTTTCTTGCTGTAGATGGTTCCGGGGAGTCAAGCAAATGAGCATTATGGATTATGATTTAAAAATACAGGCCATTGCAGAGTTAATTACCCATTGCTTTGTGCACTTGGATATTGCAGTTGTTGGAGCTTGGATTGTGGGTGAATTCAGCTGTGGCTGCCTACGTTTACGTCATGCTCTCGAAAGGCACTTGCCCTTCAACAACTTTACTTATCAACCAATTTTTGCAACTTTGACACAACAGTGACATGACTTCAGTGACCAAGAACACGAGGAAATGAGATTAATCGCCAACGCATCCAGAATATCGAGACTCATCGTCACATCAAGCTACCTTATTGGCCTAAAACAGACGCCCTTCCCACCCTTACTTCGCACCATGTCGACGCTCAAGGGACACGATATCCCGCTCAACCTGCCCGAAGGGCTCTCACAAGACCAGCTCACTTCATTCAAACCGTTCAACGTAAGCCAGTCCTGAGTTATGTCTAGAATTATTGTTAAGATTCTCCAGAACTGGATTGACACCTTGACCAACTCGCTTCGTCTTCAATCCGACGCATCCCATCCCTTTCACGCAGATCCATATGCCCTTCGCTCTGTCACTATTCAAGCCTTTGATCGCTTCGGAGCCAGTCGGATAGGGTTCGTTAAACTCACAGCGACCGTCTCCAATGGCGCCGGCGAGACGTTGCCTGCCGCCGCACTCCTTCGAGGGCCCAGTGTTGCCATGTTGGTGATGCTCATCCCCGACGATGTACCGCCCGAATCCGATGAGCGTTATGTGGTCCTTACCGTACAGCCTCGCGTTCCCGCTGGAAGTTTGGGCTTTGTGGAACTACCGGCAGGCATGGTCGACGACGCGGGTAGCTTCAAAGGTGCTGCGGCCCAAGAGATCAAGGAAGAGCTCGGCGTGACCATCAACGAGGACGAGCTGACTTCCTTGAGCGAGCTTGCCGCCCCCACGCAAGACAGCAACGAAGGGCTTCCAAGCGCAATGTTCCCCAGCGCGGGAGGCTGTGACGAACACATCACCATCTTTAGCCACGAGAAACGCATCCCCCGCGACCAGCTTAAGGAATGGAGCGGGCGGTTAACAGGTCTCAGATCTCACGGGGAGAAGATTACGCTCAAGGTCGTCCCCATGAAAGATGCTTGGAGAGAGGGTGCTCGTGATGCAAAGTGTCTGGCGGCTCTTGCTCTTTGGCAGGGCCTCCGTCAAGAACGGAAGCTATGATTCCTCTAACCTAGTCTTATTTTTCTCTACCGTCTATGCCCAAGTACCCTTTTGGTCTATGTCTACAGCTTGAATCGCTGGGCCAGCAGGATTCCCTCCGCTATCGTTCCAACACGAGCGTCGATGGCACAGCCCTCGGCCTCGAACTTGATACACTCATCCCACAGGTCCGTCAATTTCACAGTAAACACCTCGATGAACTCGTTCTCCTCGAGTTCCGGCTTTAGGTTCTGGTTTTCTGCCAGCGACATGTCGATGCTGACGTGCACCATGCGCAGGTTGGTGTTGCAGAAGCCCGGGTCGTTGAACATCATGGGCGACGTCTCGGTCACCTCTCCGACGTAGCCCGTTTCCTCCCTGAGCTCACGCACGGCGGCCTGCTCGGCGGTCTCGCCCTCGTCTATGAGGCCGGCAGGGACTTCGATGGTGACCATGTCGATGGGCGGGCGGTACTGCTTCTGGAGGATGATTTCTTTGCCGGTGGGCTTGTCGAGGATGGCGACGATACCAACGCCGTCAATGTCTCCATCCTTGGGGCGAGTACGGCGCTCAGCAGACTCCCATGTCCGGGTTACATTTTTGGGGTCTTTGTACGTGATTCTAGAGGATTAGCGCCTGTGCATGGAAATAAGGCTTGAGGTCGCATACTTGGAGAGCTTGATCCAGCGAGCCTCATCTTCGGGCTGTGATATAGTTAGCTAAGCCCCGCCTTACACACAGGGAATAGTCTTACAAGAGGCCCCGTTGAGAGGACTTTGGCATCAGAGACAGACATTTTGCATGTGTGTTTTTCGTGTCTCGTGGGAGAAGCTGTCATGATAAACAATTGCCCCGCCGAGGTCGGTGAGGGGCTGCATAGGCAGGTACGTCACACAAAGGCGGCCCTAAGCTGGGCGCCATTAGGCGTCGATGGTGATTCACTGATTTCATAAGAGTCTCACTTTGTTTTGTGTTGCTTGAAATATCAGGGGCTTTAAGCTGTTCTTACGCGTTTACGAGTCAGCAAACCCTTGCGCGAGAGGACAACTCATGACTTCTCATGAATGTTATTGAAGGAGATCAGGCGGTGAGTGTGTCTACTCAGTGAGAGTGATCTGTCACATAGCCTTATACGCCAGCAACCCTGAACACGCATGTATAGTCAGGGACAAAGTGATAGGCAATGCATGAGTTATGTATTCTATGACTGGGGCGATATGTACGAGATTTACTGAGGACTGCACGCTGAAGATCCTCGACGAGGGCCTCACCGACACTGCCCTCTAGACAGGCACCGGCTTGCCGACCGAGTCGTCAACGCTGCAGACCCTGTTACAAGAAGCCTTGTCAGCGGAGCCGTGAAGGATTTCGATCCACTGGATCTGCTGATACGCAACACCTCCCTCAGCCATGGTGCCGGTCCAGGTACCGCCGTCGCTCCAGGTGTTGAAGGCGAACTGGGCAGGATCGCGAGGCACCTGGAACGAGTTGGACCACGTGTGCTTGCCATTGACGCTCCATATTGTCTCAGTGGGCGTCCAGTCCATGCGGTGCGTCGCCCAGTCGGTCCACTTGATGCCGTCGGGCATTGTGACGGCCTTGCTGGCGCCTTCGACCTCCTCGCCCTCCTCCGTGTATGAGGGTTGGTTGGTGTAGTGGATGAGCGTCTCGGGGTCTCTGGTGAGGACCTCGATGTCGGCCTCTTGGACGTCGGCGAGCTTCTCGCCGGGGAGATAGGTGAACATGGCGGTGCAGGCGCCCGGGGATCCTTTGGTACGAGCGTACATGCGCATCGAGGCATACTGATAATAACCCTGGGACTCGAACTCGGCGGCTGACTGAAAGCCCTTGTGGCGAGCTGTGCGCATCGTCATCCAGGTATCGCTAGCAGGAGAAGAGTCGCTGTTCTCCTCAATGTAGATGTTGTTGTAAGAGTTTTGCATAGGAAACTCCTCATTTCCATTGTCCCAGTTCTGGAGGCCCCAGGTCTGGCCAAAGTCGGAGTCCCAGTTGAAAAAGGTGCTGGTAAAGTCGGCATCGGCGTTGCCCTGCTGCGTCTGGATCAGGGGCGGAACTTTGGCGTATTGAGAGAGGGAGCGAAAGTCGAGGAAGATGTGGCCGGCGTAGTAGGCTGGGTTGTCGCCACCTGTTACATAGCAGTCGCATTGCGCGACGACGGCCATGGGCGCCGCGGCGAGGAGGGAGGCGAGGAGGGCTTTGGGAGAGGACATGATGAAGCCTGAGGTCTGAGGGACGACTGGATTGATGACATCTCAAATGGAGTGCCGGGCTGTCGGTCTTATATCACATCGTGGAGGCTACGAAACGAGTAGCATCCTTCGACGTCCTGGCGCTAATTCTTCTGTTGTCGCATTCAACCAGGATCATGGATCATGGATAAGAATATGACTAGCACGAGCATGCCAAACTCTCGCCCTCCAAGTGGTGCGGGAGTCGAGCGAATAGGCCCGAGTGTCAGTAACAGAGATGAACATAAACCGCACGGGGTATCGAGAAACGCTCCGCGATAGGCCAGCTCGGTTTCCCCTAGGCTTCGGGATCTGTATCCTAGCACGCTGCCGTCGGGAATCGGATCATCCATTCGACAGGGGGGTAGCGGGACGACCCATGGGGTTGTGAGGCTGAAGCTGGGTGGTGCAAGGAAACGTTACAGTTAGATTCACTATAGACTGATCGAAAATTGGGAAAGAATTGGGTGTCAGGCCGTAAGCAGAGTTCCACCTTGAGAGGAGAGGTTCTGGTGGAGGGAATCCTTGGCACTCGGACTCCATGGTCTGAGCTCAATGTTCTGCATTCTCTTTCTGTTGTTCAGCTCCGTTCGGAGACTTATAGAAGGGAAGGTGGTATTTTTCAGCTCAGCCTAGCGGGGCATCACATTGACTGAGTAAAAAAGCTGTCAGATGAGACTCGAAATAAAGGACTTGACGAAGGCTGAGCTCAGGCCATTGCTGCGAAGGATTCGGGCGCGGAGACTAATTCACTCAACTTGAGACTATATGATCCTTCCAACATACTATTGATCGTGTCAGCCCTGTAAGGCCCACGGACTTCGAAAAGCCAAGACTTCGCTTAGAGTTACAAGTCGTATTTGTAGCTTATAGTGGTCTGGTGACTTATGTATAGGCTTACTTTAAGCCGGAGGGCCCGGAAGTGTTTGTAAGCCAAGAGTTTGTCTGATCTTATCGAGGCTGGCTCATCTCGAAGAGGGAAACGATGGTCAATTAATAATACGAGACTGTTTGTAATTTACAACGGAGACATGAGCAGTCGGAGCACTATTTCGACATCAAAGCTGGCGGCCGAGGACGCGCTGGGGTGCCGAATGATGCAGGTGGGCGATATAATACGGCCATCCTACGTCTGGACTACAACGTGAAGCAAACTGAGTAGTGTGTCTCTTAGAATTTTCGTATCTAACAGTTATGAACAATCAGGCTGCCCAAGTGATAGACACTGGGATTGCAACGTCATCGAATTCACGAGATGATGAGGCACCATTACCAACAAGATGCCACAAGATTGTAGCAGTCAAGTCTTGTTAGTTTCTTGGAGCGCTCGTTCTGTAATCCAGTCAGATAGATTATGCTGAAACATCTTTAAAATCCGACACTGTACGACCACAATTCCTCCAAGAGCGAGTCGAGAGCCAGCTAGTGGATTTTGTGCTCGGGACTCCCATGGAGACCAAGGCTGGTAACAGGGCAAGGATCCGAAGAGACATGAGACTCATTATGGTATCCTAACGCGAGCATGTACGATACGATAGGTGCTAACGGTAAGGAGTAGAGTGTTCAAAGAGAAGTATTTATAGATGCATGTGGATATGGTCAAGCTGTAGTTCATTGGGCTGCTGCGGAATATAGCTTTTGAAAGGCCTGGATCTTTTCTAGCTTATCAGATGACAATGTGTTTACTTGAATATAGCTGGACGAGTCGAGGAGACATTCCATTAATGATGCCATACGCCATGCAGCAGTGAACCTGCTGATCCGGGTGCTTGGGTCTGGGCCACGGAGTTGAGCCTTCATTGGCTGTTTTCTTATTGCTGATTATTGCCATGTATGCTGAACCCAAAACTCGCGAGTGAAGTTGGAAGAAGCTTGTGGGTTAAGCTTATGAAGGCTTATTGGTGTGGCGCTATTAGACTCCTGTTCTGTAGTTCCTACTGTATGATGTCGTCAATGTATTGTCCGTTGTGACACTAGCTCTGAAAGCTTCTTCCTATGCTTGATAGACATACTTTTGAATACCTAAAAT